>CAUYTI010106051.1:0-24397 GCA_963575145.1 Galago senegalensis | reverse complement strand
AATAGCCGGGTGTTGTGGCAGACGCCTGTGGTCCCAGCTACTTGGGAGGCGGAGGCAAGAGACTCGCTTGAGCCCAGGAGTTGGAGGTTGCTGTGAGCTGAGATGCCACAGCACTCTACCCAGGGGGACAGCTTGAGGCTCTGTCTCAAAGAAAAAAAAAAAGAATTAGGAAAGTATGACTCAGTCAAATAAACAAACAACTGATTCAATGACCTGGTATTTAAAAATAAAGTGACAGAAACCATCCTGGAGGACAGCCAGATACTGGATTTACTAGACAAAGAATTTAAAACATTTGTTGTGACTTACATCTGTGTCTGTAATCCCAGAATTCTGGGAGGCCAAGATGAGAGGGTGGCTTGAGCCAGGAGTTTGAGACCAGCCTGAACATTATAGAGACCCCATCTCCACAAGTTTTTTTTTTTCGTAATTAGCTAAGCTTGGGAGATGCGCTTGTAGTCTCAGCTACTCTAGAGTTAAAGGTTACAGTGAGTTATGATCAAGCCACTGCACTCCACTCTAGGCAAGAGAGCAAGAAGTCATCTATTAAAAAAACAAATAGGAATCCAACAGAAATCCTGGAGCTGAAAAGTACAGTAACCAAATCAAAATGAAATGAAAAATTCACTATAGGAGTTCAACAGCATATATGAGCAGACAGAAGAAAGAATCAGCAAATTTGAAGACAAAACAATTGAAGTTATCAAGTCTGAGGAGCAAAAAGAAAAAACCTGAAGTAGAATGAATAGCCCAAAGGACTTAAAGGACATCATCTAGCAGATCAATACGGACATCACAGAAGTTCCACAAGCAGGAGAAAGGGGCAGAAAGAATGTTTGAAAATATAATGGTTAAAACTTCCCCCTTTTTTTTTTTTTAAGACAGAGTCTTATTTTGTCACCTGTGGTAGAGTGCCGTGGCATCACAGTTCACAGCAACCTCTAGCTTTTGGGCTCAAGTGATTCTCCTGCCTCAGCCTCCCAAGTAGCTGGGACTACAGGCACCCGCCACAATGCCCAACTGTTTTTAGAGATGAGGTCTCGCTCTGGCTCAGGCAATCCACCCACCTTGGCCTACTGGAGTGCTAGGATTACAGGTGTGAGCCACCGTGCCCAGCCATAATGTTCCAAATTTGATGAAAGACAAGAATCTACAAATCCAAGAAGTCCAACAAACTCCAAGGAGGATGAACTCGCATGACCCGAATTTTAATCAAATTCCTGAAAGCCAAAAACAGAATTTTGACAGCCTCAAGAAAAAGCAACTGGTTTCAATAAAGTTAATAGCTGATTTCTCACTAGAAATCACAGAAGACAGTAGACAGTGACATATTTAAAGTACTGAAAGAAAAAAAAAACAAAACTCTGTCAAGCAAAAATTATATCCACGAAAATTGTCCTTCAAAAATGAAGCAGAAACCAGACATAGTGGTGTGCATGCAGGACAGGATGCATGCAGGACAGGATGCATGCGGATTACTTGATCCCAGGAGTTCAGGGTTGTAACGTTCCAAGATTACACCTGTGACAGCCACTGCACTCCCAACTGGGCAACACAGCAAAACCTTATCTCTTCCCCACCCACAAAAAGGGCAGAAATTATAATAAGATAGTCCCAAATAAACAAAATTGCAAGGAGGTCATTAACATATGATCTGCCTATCCTACAAGAAATACTAAAGAGAGGCCTTCAGGTTGAAATAAAAGTCTGCAATGAAGGTAAACATCCAGGTACATATAAGATAGTCTTATTGTAATTGTGGTTTGTAACTCCACTTTTGATTTCCTATAGGTTCAAAAGACAAATGCGTAAAGATAACTGTAAATGCTATTTGTTATACAATGTATTAGAAAGTAATTTACGCCTGTAGTCCTAGCTATTTGGGAGGCTGAGGCAAGAGAATCGCCTAAATCCAAGCATTGGAGGTTGCTGTGAGTGGTGATGCCACAGCACTCTGCCGAGGGCGACAAACTGAAACTCTGTCTCAAAGAAAAAGTAATTTATGACAACCTAAAGGAAAGAGTAAAGACACACACAGGAGTAGAGTTTTGCATGCTTTCCAAGTTAAGTTGGTATCAGTTGAAAACAAATTATTTTAAATTTAACATGTAAACTTAAATGTAATCCCCGTGGTAACCACAAAAATATTCTTCATATACATAAAGAAATAAGAGAATCAAGAATTCACTATGGAAAAATCAACTAAATACAAAAGATGATAGAAAAGGAGGAAATGAAGGATTATATAAGACTAAATTAGCTGTAAGATTTAAAAGCTATAAAACATAAAAAAAAACTTTTTCATGCCTGTAATCCCAGTGTTCTAGTAGGGGGAGATGGGCAGATCTCTTAAGGCCAGGAATTCAAGTCCACCCTGGGCAGTATAGCAAGATCCCATCTCTACAAAAGAAATTTTTAAATTAGCTGAGTATGGTGGTACACACCTGTAGACCTAGTTACTTGGGAGGCTGAGGTGGGAGCTTACAGTAGTGAACCATGATCATGCCACTCCATCCTGGGTGACAGGGCACAACCTTGTCAAAGAAAAGAGTGAGGAAGAAAGTAAAGGAAAACAGTAAAATGTCCTAAATAAACTCTACAAAATACTTGAGAAAAGAAATATAAATATATCCATATTTATTAAGCAATTCTTGACTAGGCTCAGCAACTTATATCTGTAATCCTAGCACTCTGGGAGGCAAGATCATTTGAATCCAGGAGTTAAAAAAAAAAAGGGGGGCAACTTTCCTATACCAGGCAAAGGCAATTCACACTATAACCCACCAAGTAGATTTAGTAATGTTTATGTTTATAGAGAAGACCCTGAGGATAAGAAGTAGTGGTCACATGTGAGGAGCTCCGGCCGAGTCACTGAACTCAAATCAGGATAGGGATGGAGAGATGTGATGGAAAGGGAAAGTTGAGGGCGCCTGACCTAGAACAAGGATCTGCTCCAGATTGGGCAATCTCCTGCCAGAGCTCTGCAAAAGTTCTTAGTAAGAAGGACCACCAGAGCCCAGCCCCCTGCTCCAGCCCAAGAGATGGAGGTTCAAGAACCAGGGTATGTGCACAGGCAAAGACTCCAGAAAGACCAGGCCCATGCTTGCTTAGCATCCATCAAGAAGAGTCAAGCAAAGAGAAACCTCTAATGCTATATTTGGTAAGGAAAAGGGGGAAAAAAGAAAAATTTCCTGGTCTAACTTGTTCCTATAATAGATCTATAACAATTACCAAGCAGTAATACAAGTTATGTGCCCTGATGCACAATTATGAGGACATGTGCATTTAATTAACGGAGATTCTGTCCCAGGCCTCCATAGGTCACCCATCTATCATCAACCATCTTTAACTTTAAAAAATAGGAAGTACATCCAAGTGCCTCACTGTGATGTGGTCAACAATCCACACATAATTTGACAACAGTCCCATAATGGAGGTGAATGATTCCTAGGCCCTAGTGACATCACAGGGCTATGTATCACTCTCCTGTTCATGGTGATGCTGGCTGCACCACTGTACTGCCAGTCATGTGAAAGTATAGCACAGCACAGATACCTACGGGGTACAGTACTCGCTAATGACAATAAATTACTGTTATTCATTTATGCATTTACTGTATTTTTTGTCTTATTTTAGAGTGTACTCCTACTTACAAAAAAAAGTTAACTGTAAACAGCCTCGGGCAGGTTCTTCAGGAGGTATCCAAAAGGCATTGTTATCATAGGTGATAACAGCTCCAAGCATGTTATTGCCTCCAACACCTTCCAATGAGACAAGATGTGAAGGTAACAAGATAGTGATACTGATGATTCTGACCCTGTATAAGCTTTTGGGTTTTTTTGTCTTTTTTTTTTTTTTTTTGTAGAGACAGAGTCTCACTCTATCGCCCTAGTCACATAGCTCACAGCAACCTCCAACTCCTGGGCTTAGGTGATTCTCTTGCCTCAGCCTCCCGAATAGCTGGGACTATAGGCGCCCGCCACAATGCCCAGCTATTTTTTTGATGCAGTTTGGCAGGGGCTGGGTTTGAACCCACCACCCTTGGTATATGGGGCTGGTGCCCCACCCACTGAACCATAGATGCCACCCATTTTTATCATTTTTAACAAAACAAAAAAAAGTTTGAAGAGTGAAGAAAGAAATTTAAACAGAAAGAATTTATAGAATAGATATATTAAAAAAGATAATATTTTTGGGCCAGGCATGGTGGTTCTCCATGGTAGTCTTGGCACTCTGGGAGGCCAAGGTGGGAGAACTGTCTGAGCTCAGTTTTTTTTTTTTTTTTTTTGAGAAAGAGTCTCACTTTGTCACCTTGGGTACAGTGCCTTGGCATCATAGCTCACAGCAACCTCAAACTCTTGAGCTCAAGCAATTCTCTTGCCTCAGCTTCCCAAACAGCTGGGACTACAGGTGCCCACCACAATGCCTGGCTTTTTTTTTGAGGCAGAGTCTCACTGTCATCCTTGGTAGAATGCTGTGGTGTCACATCTACCTCCAACTCTTGGGCTTAAGCGATTCTCTTGCCTCAGTCTTCCAAGTAGCTGGGACTACAGGCACCCACAACACCTGGCTATTTTTGTTGTTCTTGTTATTGTTGCAGTTGTCATTGTTGCTAAGCTGTCCCAGGCTGGGTTCAAACCCGCCACCCTCAGTGTATGTGGCAGGCGCCATAATCATTGTGCTACGGGTGCTGAGCCTTTTTTTTTGTTGCTGTTGTTGCAGTTGTCATTGATGTTTTAGCAGGCCTGGGCTGGGCTCAAACCCACCAGCCCTGGTGTATGTGGCCAGTACCCTATCCACTGAGCTATGGGCGCCTAGCCAGAGCTCAGGAGTTTTGAGACCAGCCTTAGCAAGAGCAAGACCCTATCTCTACTAAAATAGAAAAACTGGCTCGGCGCCTATGGCTCAACCAGCTAAGGCGCCAGCCATGTACACCTAAGGTGGCGGGTTCGAATCCCTAGCCCGGGCCTGCCAAACAACAATGACGGCTGCAACCAAAAAAATAGCCGGGTGTTGTGGCGGGCGCCTGTGGTCCCAGCTACTTGGGAGACGGAGGCAGGAGACTCGCTAGAGCCCAGGAGTTGGAGGTTGCTGTGAGCAGTAATGTCATGGCACTCTACCCAGGGGGACAGCTTGAGGCTCTGTCTCAAATAAAAAAAAAAAAAAGAAAAGAAAAGAAAACAGAAAAACTGGCCAGGGACAATGACTCACATGTTTAATCCTAGCAAGCTGGGAGGCCGAGGTGGATATTGCCTGAGCTCATGAGTTTGAGACCAGCCTGAGCCAGAGAGAGACCTCATCCTAAAAATAGCCAGGCACTGTGGCAGGTGCCTATAATCCCAGCTACTCAGGAGACTGAGGCAAGGGGATTACCTGAGCCCAAGAGTTTGAGGTTGCTGTGAGCTATGATGCCAAAGCACTCTACCGAGTGTAATAAAGTAAGACTCTGTCTCAAAAAAATAAAAATAAAAATAGAAAAATAGGCTTGGCACCCATAGCATAGTGGTTACAGCACCAGCCACATGCACTAAGGCTGGTGGGTTCAAGCCTGGCCCAGGCCAGCTAAACAATAACAACTGCAGCAAGAAAGTAAGTACAGTAATTTCATATAAGTCTACATCAGTGCACAGTAATGTCAAGGCCTTCACATTCACACACCACTTACTCCCTGGCTCACCCAGAGCAACTTCTAGTACTGCAAACTCTATTCATGGTAAGCGCCCTATATAGGTGTGCCTTTTTTTTTTTTTTTTGGTCTTTTGTATCTCATTTTTACTGTACCTTTTCTATGTTTGGATGCAGAAATACTTGTGCATCTAAAAAATACTGCCTACAGCATTCAGTATATAGGCTTACAAGATGGCTACAAGAATGATGTAGCTTACTGTGCATAGCCTAGACGTACAGTAGGCTACACCATTCAGGTCTGTGTGAGCACACGCTGTGATGGTCACACACGACATCATCAGCAACAATGCATTTCTCAGAATGATCCCCATCATTAAGCAAGCCATGACTGCACAAAAATAAATAAACAACAACAAACAAAGAAGACACTTTGTTTTGTCTATCAATAAAAAAAAGAAAAGTAGTGGGAAATGTAAAATCAAAGAGTGAATTTAATTTGACTTATCTGACGTATAACATTTATAAAACCATTTGAAACTACTTCCTATGAACACTATTTACCAAATCCAAATTTAGAAGCCTATATAAAAAAAATTCACCAATAGGCCTGCCACAGTGGCTCACACCTATGATCCCAGATTATTTGAGCCCAGGAGTTCAAGGCTGCAGAGAGCCTTGATTATGCCAAAGGTCTCCAGCCTGGATGACAGAGCAGGACTCTTCTCTTCAAAAAATGAAAAAAAAAGGCTCGGCATGTATGGCTCAAGAGGCTAAGGCACCAGCCACATACACCTAAGGTGGCGGGTTCGAATCCAGCCCAGGCCTGCCAAACAACAATGATGGCTGCAACCAAAAAATAGCCGGGCGTTGTGGCGGGCACCTGTGGTTCCAGCTACTTGGGAGGCTGTGGCAGGAGACTCGCTTGAGCCCAGGAATTGGAGGTTGCTGTGAGCTATGACGCCACTGCACTCTACCCAGGGGGAAAGCTTGAGGCTCTGTCTAAAAAAATTAAAAGATCAAGTTTTTTTACTGTCAATGACTGATGACTAAACACCAAGAAACTGCATCATAGACTGTGCCTTTTACAGAGGGGCTTTGATGACAATGATATCATACCAGCAATTAATTCTCCAATGGAAGCAGGAACACAAAAACTGCAACAACTTAGCTATAACTAAGGGTTATTTCCCCCCATTTAGCATAAATGTTTCCAGAATATTTGTATCAACCTAACTAAAGTCAATTGACATGGCTAAGAACATACAAGCAGATGAGTGTTAGGTTACCACTGCCTTAAAGAACTGAAATGAATCTTCTCAGATCCAGAGATAAAACTTAAAATGGGGCTTGGCACCTATAGCTCAACTGGCTAAGGCGCCAGCCACGTACACCCAAGGTGGCGGGTTCGAATCCCCAGCCTGGCCCGCCAAACAACAATGACGGCTGCAACCAAAAAATAGCCAGGCGTTGTGGCGGGGGCCTGTGGTCCCAGCTACTTGGGAGGCGGAGGCAAGAGACTCGCTTGAGCCCAGGAGTTGGAGCTTGCTGTGAGCTGTAATGCCACAGCCCTCTACCCAGGGGGACAGCTTGAGGCTCTGTCTAAAAAAAAAAAAAGAATCCTGACTACTGGCTGGGCATGGTGGCTCACACTTGTAATCTTAGCACTCTGTAATCCTCACTCTGGGAGGCCAAAGCAGGTGAATCACTTGAGTTCACAAGTTCAAGACCAGCCTGAGCAAGAGCAAGAGAGTGAGACTCTGTGCCCCCTAAAAAAAACATCTTAAATTTCCTCCAACACTGCCTTAATAATAACGACAGAAGCTTCTGTCTATTGAGGACTTATTATGTTCACAGCATCATCCTGAGCACTTACCATGTCTTGTATCATTAAATCCTCACCACACTCCTATGAGTTACCAGTACCCATAATATTACTATCCCAAATTTACAGATGAAGAGCCTGAGGTCTAGAGGTGGTTAAACAATAAAGCCCAAACAGCCATTAACAGTCTGCAACCTTGGGTTCAGTGCCTGTGGCTCAACCGGCTAAGGCGCCAGCCACATACACCTGAGCTGGCAGGTTCGAATCCAGCCCAGACCCGCCAAACAGCAATGATGACTGCAACCAAAAAATAGCCGGGCGTTGTAACGGCGGGCGCCTGTGGTCCCAGCTACTTGGGAGCCTGAGGCAGGAGAATCGCTTGAGCCCAGGAGTTGGAGGTTGCTGTGAGTTGTAATGCCATGGCACTCTAACCAGGGCAACAGCTTGCGGCTCTGTAAAAAAAAAAAAAAAAAAAAAAAAAAAAACAGTCTGAAACCTTTTTTGTTTACTAAGATCAACCCTGATCAATTGCATTTTGGTTCCCTTCAATTGTTTCCCAGAATATCCAGCTTCTAGAAAAAGCTTCAGGGAGCAGTAAATTGACCAAAAATAGATGAAAAGAGAGACAGAGTGGGACAATCTTTTTTTTTTTTTTTTTTTTGCAGTTTTTGACCAGGGCTGGGTTTGAACCCACCACCTCTGACATATGGGGCTGGCGCCCAGAGAGTGGGACAATCTCTAGACAGAAAGTCAGGGACCTAGGTCCAAGTTCTGGTTCTCCACTAACCAAATGCTTCCTTGGCAAGACACATGATCTCCCTGAGTCTCAGTTTCTGAGACTGTTAACTAACTTGGTAACATCTACTTCTTGGGGTTGTTGTAAGGATCATAGGTGAAAATGTCTAGCAAAAGGCCTCTCAGAAATATTTGCTCCCTGGGGGATAAGAAGTTAACTATGCACAGTGGGAGAAAAAAAGAGCATGCTTGGTTGCCAAACCACTGTGCCTTTCATTCTTTTTGCAGAGGAAAGTTACCTTTCTCTGATTGTACTTTCTCCTGAGGGTGCGATGATGGCGCAATCTAGGTAAACAGGGAAGGGAGGGAGGTTTGGGAATCATCCAGCATTCCTAACTGCCTCCCTGTGTGCTTCCTTGTGTGCCTTGCTTCAGATGCTATCTGTTTATCTATTCTTGTCATGTGAACTATCTGGTAAACAACATACTTCTTATGCACACCTAGATACTTATGAGATGGAGCCAGACAGGTCCCGAAAGCCCTAATTCAGGAAGACACAGGCCAGGCCTGCCTCATGACAGTATTCTCTTGGCTGGTCAGATCTCTCCGATTAGGTGGTAGGCAGGAGTGCACGATGGAAGTGTGCATGGTGACTAGTACACTTCACATGAAAAGTTTAATAAGGGATCTCTGCCTAGGAAATAGGTATAATAAGGGGTGTCAGGTAGGGATGGGTTGGGAGTGGTGTGAGATCCTACCAAACCCTCTCTTTCTAATATTACAGTGGATTCCTAAAAAGGAAGGAGGGGCAAGGTGGCAGGCAGTGAGAGGCAGAATAATCCCACACAGCTGGCTCTCTTGTTCTTTTTCCCTCTCTCCCTTGGAGCAAATGACTTGAGTCCATCTGAGCCGTGGCCACAGGAAGACATAGAGGTGGTTCCCATCAGCCCAGCTTTTAGCAAGCCTCCTCCTTTCTGTAGGGGCTCAACAGAGCGTTGGGGGAGGCTGGAATTACATGTACACCTAGGTGGATATGTGTAGACTGATTGTCAGCCAAGTGGAGCTGTAGGGTCTCAGTCTTGGGGGTAGGGTGGGAGGAACTGATGATGAATGGAAAGTTAACAAGAAACAAGAAGCAGGAAGAAAAGGACCACGAGGTAGAACTACCTCCCTCTAGGGACTCAACTTGCTCATGGCTGCGGTGGTCCGACGCCTGCTCTTCTGAAGGGAAAAGGTGGATGCTGAAGAAACTTGCACCATGCTGGCTTAGAGACCCCTCCCCTTCAGCCTCACTGCCAGACTCACTATTTGCTCAGTGCAAACTTTCAGAATAAGCAATGGTGACAGGTAAGCAGGGCTGGGCTCTACTTACTGGATATATTGTCTTATTGTTTGGCTATGTTTCTCCTTAATGTGTCTCTACAGAAGGGAATGCCAGCTAGCTTGAAGACAAATTTCTTATTAGTGGGGAGTTTTGCTTTCATATTTTTCTTTGAGAGAAGAAAAGTTGACCCAAAGCAATCAGGACATGCTATTGTGTTAAGTACAGAGTTTGAGGGGTTTCTTTTTTTTTTTTCCTAGAATGGAAAGAGTTTTGATCCTAACGAGTTAGAGAAGTGTTGGTTTATCTAAATCAGGATTTCTCTACCTTAGTACTGACATTTTGGATCAGATGATTCTTAGGTGGGGGGGGGCTGTCCCATGCACTGTAGGATATTAGTAGCATCCCTGACCTCTACCCACCAGGTGCCAATAGCACCCTCTCCCCTAGTAATGATAGTCAAAAATGTCTCCTGGCAAGGCACATTGGCTTACACCTATAATCCTAGAACTTTGGGAGGCTGAGTTGGGAGGATCACTTGAGGCCAGGATTTCGAGACCATCTGAGTGACACAAGGTCATCTTATCTCTAAAAAGGAATTTTAAAATCAATTTAATTAGCAGGGTGTGGCAGTGTGTGCCTATAGTCTCAGCTATGGCTACTCAGGAGGCTGAGGCAGGAGGATCCCTGAGTCTAGGAGTTCCAGGCTGCAGTGAGCTATGATGACGCCACTGCACCCCAGCCTGCATGCCAGAACCCATCTCTCAAATAGAAAAAAGAAAAAAAGTCTCCAGACCCAGGGAGAAATTGCCTCCAGCTGAGATCTACTGATCTCAATGTTTCCTACACTGTTTTTCCTAGTGATTTGGTTTTAAGCTTTTTGTTCCATGAGTCTTAATCTAAGAGGAGGGGACTAAAACTGGCTGCATCTGAAGAAGCGCAATCCTCAGCCTCCACTTGCCCTGGCCAGTTTAGAAAATCTCAAAGAAGAGAGCTATTTTTACCCCTGGACGGCTGCAGCCCTTTCTGCAAAGCTCTGGGCTTTGAAGCGGGGAGAAACAATCAAGGGGAGGAGCAGCCCCTCTAGGAACCCAGGCTGGACTCAGGCTAGGGGTGGTCTTGCATCTGCCTGCCTTCTGCCACAGAATGCTCCCAAGGGCACAAGATTTTAGAGGTATTTCATAGACTCTAAGGTATTTAGAGGTATTTCCTATGCCTCTTAGGTAGGGGACAGCCCCCTACACCTAAGAATCATCTGCCTCCTGAGCAGCCATAGCTGAGACTATAGGCACACACTGCCACACCCTGCTAATTAAATTGATTTTAAAATCAATTTAATTTTGTGTGTGTGTGTGGCCAGGCATGTATATGAGAGAAAAACAGAGAGGCAGAGTATGGAACATTTGTGTGTTTGGGATTGTTGGGGCCCAGAGAGGGGGCTTTTCACCCCTCTGGAGCCGTCCCTTGTCATCATACCGAAAGTTGTGTTCACTCTCCAGGGTCCTCTCATTTCCCCAGGCTAATTACATGCCTCTTTAATGAAAGGAAATCGTTTCCTCAGCTGAGCTGAGAAACCCATATCCCTGGTGCCCCCTCATCGTGAGTATCATAAGAAGGACAAGAAAGGAAGCAGCTGCCATACTCCTCGCCCCCTCCGCCCCCGCCGGGGGTGCCCAGCCCAACCTGGAGACAGGGACTGTATCCTGCCAGCAGAGGCCTCCGAACCTACCACTGGGCAACACCCCAACATGCAAAGGATGAGATTAGGTAGTAGATACCAGCTGGATGTCAAAAAGCCCCCTCCCCAAGTCAAGGTTTTTATTCACAGGCCCTCAGCTGCTGCCTGGGAGTGAGGGAGCAGGGCCGTCCCTTACTCCTGCTGTGTACAGCTGCTGGGGACAGAGCCGGCTGCTTCAAGCTTGGCTGGGGGTGGGGGCGGGGCAGGAACACAGTGGGGAGGCAGGAGAGATTGGCTGAAGTCCCAGGACAGGGCTGCAAAATCTTGTGTACCCCTCACCACCCCCCACCACCCCCACTCCCCCCACCCCCCGCCAGGCCTCCCTTAGCTAGAACCATCCATGGGAGGTGGTTTTAGAAAACTGTCCGTTGAGACTACAGGTGAGGGGTGGGAAGGAGCAGTTATGGGGCAGGAAACAGCTGGGCTGCTGCTTCCCTAGAGAGATGGCTCTTAAAGCAGATTCCAGCATGTGAGGGTTATGGGTACCTTTCCTCTTTCCACTGAGAAAGGAGAGAGAGAGAGAGAGGGCGAGGGACGGAGGCTTACAGCAGTCCAGCAGTCTCTTCATTACAGTGAGAAGGAAGCTGATCAGCTGGGAGCCAGGGCAAAGTGGGACCACACAGGAGAAAACCTTAACCTCTGCGGCCTTTTCTCTTTCACCTTTCTCTGATCCTGAAGCTTCTAAGTGCCTCCCACTTCCCAATTCTCCTTTAAGAAAACAAAATCAGCTTTGCACAGCACGGTGGCTGATACCTGTGATCCCTGCACTTCTGGATGTCAAGGGGAGAGGCTCCAGATCACTTGAGCCTAGAAGTTCCAGGCTTCTGTGAGTTATGATGGTGCACTGTACTCCAGCCTGTGTGACAGAGTGAGACCCCTATCTTTAAAAAAGTACCAAAGACTGGCGTAGTGTGGCTCATGGCTGTAATCCTAGCACTCTGGGAAGCCCAGGTGGGAGGATCGCTTGAGCTCAGGACTTCGAGACCAGCCTAAGCAAGAGCGAGACCCCTCTCTACCAAAAAAAAAGAAAAAATTAACTGAGCACTGAGGTGGGCACTTGTAGTCCCAGCTACTCAGGAGACTGAGACAGGAGGATAGCTAGAGCTCAGGAGTCTGAGACAGCCATGAGCTGGATTGACACCATAGCACTCTAGCCTGGGCGACAGAGTGAGACTCTGTCTCAAAAAAAGAAGTATCGGCTCGGCGCCTATAGCTCAACCAGCTAAGGCACCAGCCACGTACACCTAAGGTGGCAGGTTCGAATCCCCAGCCCGACCCGCCAAACAACAATGACGGCTGCAACCAAAAAATAGCCGGGCGTTGTGGCGGGCACCTGTGGTCCCAGCTACGTGGGAGGCAGAGGCAGGAGACTCGCTTGAGCCCAGGAGTTGGAGGTTGCTGTGAGCTATAATGCCACGGCACTCTACCCAGGGGGATGGCTTGAGGCTCTGTCTCAAAAAAAAAAAAAAAAAAAAGAAGTATCAGTGGTGCCTGTGGCTCAAGGAGTAGGGTGCCAGCCCCATATATTGGAGGTGGCCAGTTTAAACCTAGCCCTGGCCAAAAACTAAGAAAAAAAAGTATTGTTACCCACGCTAGAGTACTGTAGTATCAGCCCAGCTCATGGCAGCCTCAAATTCCTAAGCTCAAGCATCCTCCTGCCTCAGCCTCTGGAGTAGCTGTGACTTCGGAGGAATTGGCTTTCCTTTCAGTGTAATTCCCTGCAGACTCATCCAGATTAGTGCATGCCATAGTTTGTTCCTTTTTATTGCTGACGAGTAATCCATGGTATGTTAATACCAGAGTTTGTTTTGCTACTCATCTGTTGAAAGACATTTGGGTTGTTCTCAGTTTGGGACTATACAAATAAGGTTGCTATGGGCAATCCATGTACAGGTGTTTCTGGGAACATCAAGTTTCCAAGTGTTTTTCTATTCAGTGACAGCATCAGGCTAGGCACATAGTAGATGCTCAGCCAGTGCTTCCGGGTAACACCTGTGGACAGTCTGCTCTAGTACTTCAGTCCAGGTGGGGGTAGGGAGAAAGCAAGAATGATGGTGGATGATGGTAGTCTCCGAGAATGACAAACCAAATTCACACCTTGGTCTGAAGAAAGAGTTGCTCAAAGGACACATGGTCATCAATGACATTAAGACGTCAGGGCTAGAGGATGCCAGAATTATATAAAGGGAACATAAGGTGGGATACCTATAGGTGAAATTGACTGAGCTTGGTGGCTCACACCTGTAATCCCAGCACTTTAGGAGGCCAAGGCAGGAGAATCACTTGAAGCCAGGAGTTCAAGACCAGCCTGGACATCGTAGTGAGACTCCCCACATCTCTTAAAAAAAAAAAAAAGAAAGACAAAGCAGTCAGGTGTGGTGTCACCCACCTGTAGGCCCAACTACATGGGTGGCTGAGGTGGAAGGATTAGGAGTTTGAGGCTGCGAACTACAGTTGAACCACTGCACTTTAGCCTGGGTGACAGAGTATGACCTTGTCTCTTAAAAACAAGAAAATTCCAAAAACAGTACACAGGTGAAAGGGAATGACAGTTGACAAGTAGCATGTGACAGAGTTTGAAATTACATACAAGGATGTTACCGGAACGCTGTCGCAACTCTAACAATGATGAGAACAGAAGCTCTGAGAACACACCTGATTCAAATCCTGTCTCCACCACTTTTTAGCTGTGTGTTCTGGGCAAGGCACTTAATCTCACTGAGACTCTACTTCCTAATCTGTAAAATGAAGGCAATATCTTTCTCCTGAGTCATAAAGAATAAACAAAATAGTGTATATATAAAGGTCTTGACTCACCATATTCCCTGAATGAATGTTAGTTTCCTTTCTCCTTCTCCTCCCTAAGTGGAAGTAAAGAAGTAACAGATATTGGGGCTGGCAAATCAGGAAAGATCTTTGAAAAGAAGTTTGGTTTAAAGGAAGCCTGCAGGGGGACATAAGAGCAACAGAGAGGACAGTTTGAACTCAGATGGGGAGAGGGAACTCAGCAGTGGACTGGATTAGATGCAGGCCACCTCTCTGGAGCACAGGGGGTTGCCTCAAAGACAGCAGGAATTCCCAATTTCAGCCCTCAGGGGTCACTGATTCAGCTACCACTCCAGGTATCCACCCTCTATTTTTGCTACTTTCAAGATGAGCTTCTCCTTACTTTATTAAAGGCCTGAGATGGATGGTGGGCCTCCCTCTTTGGAACAGCTAGTAGGACATGCTGGACAGAAGGCTGCCCTGCTCAAGCACATGCAAACTAACCACCACACCACCCTCCTTTCAGATTCCAAAACTCTAGCAAGCAGCCAAAGCTTTTGGTGCCTCCAGTGCCTTCCAGAAAGTCCCTGGCCCTGCACAGCCCTCCTCCATGGGCGCCCTTTGATCTGACAAAGTGCTTGCCTTTTGGATCCCATCATGCAACTATCCCCAGCCCTAAGTTCCTGGAAAGGGAGAAAGAACCCTCCTTTCCTTGTTTCCACTCTCATTTCTTTTGAACAAGGAGAAATGGGTCCATTTGGGTCCTTCTGGAAGAGAGGGGGTTCACAGGCTCTTGGTCTCCTTTACTCTTCCTGCCTCTGGCACCTCCCAGCTCCAGACTTCCTCCCACTGGAGCCCCTGGCCTTTGAAGCCTATGGGGGTGGTGGCCACTGCCCTCCCAAATGCAATCTTTTCCCTCTGCCAGTTCTCTTTCCCATTGCCCTTTGGGTCTCTGGTCTTGCCTCCTCAAATGTGGGGGCAGGGCAGAGGATCTAGGAGGAGGATGGAGATAAATGAGACTAGTCAAAAGGTGCCACCCCCCAGCCAGGGCCTGCCCTGCCTTGTTCATGGTCATAGCACATTTCCTGTTGTGTTCCAAACTTCCTAGTGACCCTCATCACTATACTTATTAATTCCTGCCAAATTCATACCTTCCAAAGCAATCTTTAAAAATGTAAATGACATTATTACTCCTCTGCTTGACTCCTTCCAATGTCTTCCTGTTGCTGGAGAATAAAATTCACATGGTTTAGATTCTCCCCATGATTGGTCCCCATTTCTGCCTCCCTCTTTTGCTCTGGCTTTCTCTCTTCCTGGCACTCACTCACCTGGAGAGCTGAACCTGTCTCAGGGCCTTTGCATTTGTTGTTCTGTCCTAGTGCTTTCCTCTCAGATCTTCCTAGGACAGGCTCTTTCTTAACTCCCAGGGCCAGCTCAAATGTCACCTCCTTAGAGAGCCCTCCGTCTTTGACTCCACCTGCCCAGCCCGCTAACCCATCATCTTGTTCTGCTTCCTTTTTAGCCACTTGAAATTATTGAGTTGTGAGTTGTAATTTCCCCATTGTTTCAAGTGAGGACTCCAAGACAGTAGGGACTTTGCCTTTCCTGTTTTCCTGAGTGTCCTCAGGGTCTAGAAGGGGCTTAACAAATCTTGCATTGGGTGATAAAGGAATGCCCCTGAGCTTGGCAGTGAGACTGAGATAGGCTCACATGTGGGCAGAACACTGGCCTTGGAGACTAAAAAACAAATATAGGGCAAAGAACAAGTGGAAGTTTGCATACCAGCTTTGGTGACATTAGCCGTGCAAGTTGCTTTACTTCTTTGAATTTAATTTTTCTCATCTGTACAACAGAAGTGCTACCACTTGGCTTTAGAAGATTGTGGTGAGGATGAAAGAATTATATAAAAGCACAAAATAGATATGGATTAAAAATAATCCACATGGTTATCCAAAGATAGTGAAATGGAGCCTGGGTGCTGTTACACACTAATCTTATCTCCATTCCTTGAATCAACTTTATCACGCTTTCCATTTAAGGAGGCTGAGATAGAAGACAAGCCTGATGGAGGGATAAACAAAAAACCACCGGCCATAGGCCATATCCGGGCCACTACTGGTTTTTATACGGCCTTAAAGTGATGAATGGTTTTTATATTTTTCAAGTGGTTGGAAAAAGATCAAAAGAAGAATATTTCATAATACATGAAAATTGTATGAAATTCAAATTTCAGGGTCCATATACAAAGTTTCATTAGAACACAGCAACAGCCATTCATTTATGTATTATCTGTGGCTGCAGAGAGTTGAGTAGTTGTGACAGAGACCATGTAGTCTATAAAATATTTACTATCTGGCCCTTTATAGATTCTAATAATTAAAGGAGCTTGTCTAAGACACTGCATAGTGACAAGAAGAAGACAGAATAACCTCTGAGGACTGTTCCTTGTCCAGGGCTCTCTGCTGCATGCTTTTTTAGAGCCTGTTTTGCCTCTGGCTGCAGGGGCACCTGGCACCCAGGAGTGCCTAAGGGAGCTGTTCACCTCATGGGGCTTTTGCAGAAGGGGGCCCCTTGCCCTGGCAGCTCCTCTGACCTCCCTTCTCCATGAGCTTAGTTTCCTCTGTAAGGTGTGGATGGAGGGTTAAAGTGGCTGGACTTCAGAACATCAACACTCAAAAAAAAGGTGATCACCCAAGAGGGGCTCCAGGTGCCCTCTCTCCTCCCAGAGGCTGCTCCACATCAGCACCGCAGACCCCAGGGAGGCGGGCAGTCTGCAAGAGCCCTGCTAGATTATTCTTAGGAAAAGCAGGAGAGCTAGCTGCTTCGGGGAGGTGGAAAGTCTGCTGGTAATGACAGGCCTCTCTCTCTAGGGAACTTAATAATCACCTTGGGAGGCTCCCTTTTGTGCAGCAGAGACTCTGGGGCTGATGGAACCCATGACATGGAGGGAGGCTGCTGTGTGGCCTCTGCCGGGGTGGGGATATGGGTGTACATTCATGGGGCTATGAAGGGAAGACAAAAGCAAAATGCAAATGCAAAGGTCCTTGCAAAAACCAGGGTGCTGGGGATGATCAGGAAGCTGGTGGAAGGAGGCAATGCTGCCTGATGTCCTGAGAACAGAGGTGAGGGCACAGCACAGAAGGGTGTCCACTTGAACGCATCCTTCTTTTCTCCAACACCTCTGGGGAATCTGAGGGGTTAGGCCAAGACTCCACCCAGACCCTGCTCCCTCTAAGGAAGAAAAGGCCCATTTTGCCAAAGACTTCTCAGGTAGCAGAGATGGACAGAATGTTGTCCTTTCTCGCCATCCCCAGTTCCAAGCATCCAACAGCCTCTTTCCCCTTGGGTTACCTTCCTTGGTAGTAGATCTGATTATAGGAATAGAAGTCAAAGACACCCTCCAACACTCAGTGGCTTTGTGGCCCTGGCAAGTCACTTTCTACTTCTCTAAGTTTACATTTCCCTTTCATAATAATACCTGTCCCCCAAGGTCATTGTGAGGTCTAAATGACATAAAGCACAGGAAGCCACTTTGAAAACTGTAAAACCCAAGAAGGAATAATTTTAAGAACAAGCCATGATCTTTGTGCCCATGCTGTCCCAGTGGACAAAGTGAGCCTATCCATCATACTAAAGGTGACACAAGCCTAAAGTGGCTGAGTGACTTAGAAGCAACAAAGCATTAACATACCCTCAAGCAAAGCCAGGGGATGAGGCCTCTCTCAGCAAGATGCTGTATCCAATCTAGAAGATGTGAGTGAGGAGAGGAAGGCCCCTCCCACACTTAGAAGGCCTTGGAGATGCTATCACGCTGTGGTCTGGTCACTGCATCTCTGGCAGGGCCCAGCCTTCCTCTTTCAGCCCTGGCAGTTAGACTGAGATAGTGGTCTGCTTCCCACTCGATCTGGTGCTACAGCTTCTCCAGGGTCCTGACCCTCCTCTGCAACTCATCTGCTCAGGAGGTTTAGATTTCAGGTGGCACCCCTTCCCCTCATTTATTCTTGGAAGGGGAGCTCAGTTTGAAGGGGAGCAGACTCAAATTCTAGTCTAGCCCGCCACTCTGTGGCCATGAAGCCCTTACTAAGTCACCTACTTTCCAAAGCTTTATCCTCATCCTACAAATCTCAGAACTGGCGTCCTTCCTGTCCCCCTCCCTGAGTGGTGAGGGACAAATGGGAATGGGAAGTTATGAAGGTATTGTGGAAATGCTGTCGTTTACATGCGAGGGACTGATATTTTTCTGGAATGGAGAATGGAGAAGCAGACACAGACTGGAAGGATAATGGGGGTGGACCCAGGCAACTGCCCTGAGCCAGGGGTGGGGGTGGCAGAGGGGGAAAGGGGTGAAGGGGTAGGGATACAGTGGGGAAAAATGATTATTTCATGCTCTGTTCTCTGATCTGCACACAGTTCCATGATGGGGTACTATAATCTACATTTTACAGAGGAAGCAAGCTAGGCTCAGCCAAGTTAAGTAATTTGCCCAAAGTTTATGGCCAGTAAGGGCAGAGTTAACTAGCCAGCCCAAGCTGCCTGAGTCCAGAGTCCATGTCCTTTGCACCCCATCAAGTCTCTTACGAACCGATTTTGGGTGTAGGCGTAAGATTAAAATGGGGGTAGAAGGAGAAAAGTCAGCTGGAGTGGAGGAAGTGAGGCACAGGAAGTATTTCTAAGTGCTTGGCATGGTTCCTGGCCCACAGAAGGTGCCAGAGTTACTTACTGCTGGCCCATACAGTGCTTTTAGGCAAATCAGAAAAAGATAGTTGCAACCAACAGCCATGCTGCCTAGTTATGCTAATGAAGTGAACAACGTGCAAATGGACATGGCACCCTCAGGAGGGACTCTGAAATGAACTTATTTATTTTAATAATATATATATATTTACTATATACATATAAATATATATATTTATATTTATTTTGAGACAGAGTCTCACTTTGTCACTCTTGGTAGAGTGTTGAGGCGTCATAGCTCACAGTAACCTCAAATTCTTGGGCTTAACCAATCCCCTTGCCTCAGCCTCCCCAGTAGCTGGGACTACAGGCACCTGCCACAATGCCTGGCTGCTTTTTAGAGATGGGGTCTTGCTCTTGCTCAGGCTAGTCTGGAACTCCTAAGCTCAAGCAATCCACCTGCCTTGGCCTCCCAGAGTGCTAGGACTACAGACATGAGCCACAGTACCCAGCCCCCAAATTTATTCATTAGTTAACTAATCAAAGGAGAAAAGACAAAACAAAACCCAGGAAAAGAGGGAGTTAAATAGTAAAGAATAACTAAGGATGGGGAAGAAGAAAAATGTGGGAAAGAAATACATACACGTGAAGAAAGGCAAAGAAGTGTGGTAGAGGGAGGGCGTTCTCCCCTCCAAATCCAGACCAGGTCCTTCAGTGTCCTCCGGTCTCTGTGCTGCCCTCTCAGTCTGCCTGTTGAGCTTACCTTGGTGTGGATGCTTGTCAAATGCTGTTTCTTTCTTTCTTTTTTTTTTTTTGGCCGGGGCTAGGTTTGAACCTGCCACCTCCGACATATGGGGTCGGCACCCTACCCTTTTGAGCTACAGGCGCCACCAGTTACATGCTGTTTCATCTGCTGGACCAGCAGCTCTGGACAGGCAGAGATGGATGGATGTTCTAGAATTTTTTTTTGTTTTTGAGACAGAGCCTCAAGTTGTCCCCCTGGGTAGAGTGCCATGGCATAGCTCACAGCAACCTCCAACTCGGGAGCTCAAGCGAGTCTCTGGCCTCCGCCTCCCAAGTTGCTGGGACCACAGGCGCCACCACAACGCCTGGCTATTTTTTTTCGGTTACAGCCATCATTGTTGTTTGGCAGGCCCAGGCTGGGGATTTGAACCTGCCACATTAGGTGTATGTGGCTGGCGCCAAGCCACGTTCTAGAATTCTATCTTTTCACTTCTCACTGAGTGAAGGAGACATCTTTTGGCCAAGATGGCTGGATGGTGCTTAGCCACTACTTGTGGCCTGTTCCCTTTCCCTTTCCTGACCCTAGAACCTAGCAGAGGGCCCCTCTCCACCAATTCCTTTGGGGATTCAGATTCTAGAGCTGGTGTCCCTGCCTAGGCTCCTGGACCCAGGCCAGTGCCTCTCCTTCTCTCGAGCCTAGGGAAGGATTGTGTAAAAGTAGTGCTATAACCTAGGGCGAGACATTAGTTCACAACCTAGTTATTAATTACTCACTTGCTTATTATCTTGAGCATTGCATCAGGACCGTGAGAATGGCTTTATAGCCACTTGAAGTAGTATCAGCTCCCCTTGTTCCCCTTGACACACGCATAGACCAGGTATAGTAGTAAGTCCTGCCAAAAGTCACTCCAGTCCCAGCCTAGCTCCTACAACCGGTACATCCAAGCCATTCCTTCCAGAATGGAAAAAACTGCTCAGCCAGCAGTATTCCCAATATCATCAGACCCTTGAGATAGGGCCTGCCATAGTCCATCTCCATCTGTTATCCTCAGGCTATGTTGTACTAAACTCAGAAGGTTTGGGAGGACACTTAGGGGAGTGAGGTTAGGGATTTCATACCTTGCCTCATAAGTCCTGGGAAGTCCCTGCTCTAGTCTGACTCCTACTCTGCTTGCTGCAGTCCTAGTGTTTTCCCCTTGTTTGGCTCTCCTTGCCACTGGTTGAGTAAATACTGTGAGGGCACTTAATGGTGGGTGTAGCAGTCTCCTCCTCCTTTTATTCCTGCCTTGCAGTCAAAGAGTCAGCCCTACAGGAGAGAATGGGAGTGAGACCTCAGGGCCTCTCCCCTTGCGCCCTCCTGCCCCTTGTTTGACCCCTCTATTCTCCCCCTCTGAAGACTGTAGAGTCACAGCCAGCTACCAAATCCCTTTTGAGCTCCTCAGCCTCCTGATCTGAGCTCTGTCTGAGCTGGCTGCTACTATAATAACACATAGCCTAGGTGCTGGACTGATTTTAGTGAGAGCCCAGCCCCTCCCTCTGCAGCCAGAAGGAAAGCTCAGAACTCTCTGAGCACACCCAGGAGATGGGACCTCAGCCCCTCACATTTTTCCGCTCTGCCACGTTGGGCAAGTTACTTGGCCTCCATTTCCCCATCTGAAAAAGGAGGTGGCACCTGACTACCTTAGAGGTCCTTGTGAGAATCAAACCTGATGATGACTATGAAAGTACTCTGTAAAGCCGTTAAGTATAGCACAGAAACAAGTAATTATCATTCACTATCACCAGCAGACTACCTCAGAAACCCTGGCAGATCTTTCCCCACTCTACCCAACTTCCTTGGATTCATCCCATCAATCATTTTTGACCTCCAGAGGGTTGGTTTGTAACCTTGAGATTTTTGCCCTTGCTGCGGGTTGCTGGATCACATTTGGGCCCCATGTTCTATTTCCCAGGGAAGACTAATCTCCACTGGGCAGGAACTGTATCAAGTGTGATGTTCTCCATCTCCGCACCCCCTCACGTTTAGGATTCTGTACAGAAGACAGAATGAATGAACATGAATCAAGACCCTCCTCTAAGTGCATTATTTATCCAATAGCCTGCATTCCTCTCAAGAAGCTTTTGGCAGAAAAACAAAACAAAAAATAACCCCAAACAACCTGAGACTTAAATGAATTTAAAAATTGAAGTTAAAGGCCAGGCACAGTGGCTCACGCCTGTAATCCTAGCACTCTGGGAGGCCAAGGCGGGTGGATTGCTTGAGCTCACAGGTTGGAGACGAGCCTGAGCAAGAGTGAGATCCCCATCTCTAAAAATAACCAGGTGTTGTGGCAGGCTCCTGGAGTCCCAGCTACCTGGCAGGCTGAGGCAAGAGAATCTCTTGAGCCCAGGAGTTTGAGGTTGCTGTGAGCTATGATACCACAGCACAGTACCAAGAGTGACCAAGTGAGACTCTGTCTCAAAAAAATAAAGAAGTTAAATGATTTGCTGTAGGCATGAAGTTCCTAGATCCTAGCACTGAGCCTGATTTGTAATTGTTATTTAATAAGTCACTGAATAAGACTTTAATAAGGTCACTGAATAAGAAACAAATGATTGGATGCTTGCTAGACCGCCTTGAGTCTATCTGAGCCCAGAGTTCACACTTCTCTACTGTAGCACACAGCCTCTTGGGGACTAGCTGGGGGAAGGTTTTGGAGGGAACCGGGGCTGCTGGCAGAGCTCTGTTGCCTCTGGCTGTCCCTCTCAGTTTTCCAGCCCCACCCTGTAGTTCGCCCCTCAGGCGGTCTGAGCTGGGAGTAGAATCCCTGGTATTCAGAGTGACATAATCACCTCCTCGCTCCAGGCGTTTCAGAAGCCAGCCGGTAACTCAGTATCTTCCCCATTTAGAGACTCATTGGGAGGTTGTCTGTTTCCATCCTGAAACCCTTAGGGGAAAGGAGATAGCATTACCTTTTATGCCTCTGCCTCTTGGCCCTGAGTGAGTTCCACCTAGTCATCTAACCCCAATCCCAACCTGTCTTGTTACTTCACTTATTATTTATTTATTTATTTTGTAGAGACAGAGTCTCACTTTATTGCCCTCTGTAGAGTGCGATGGCGTCACACTGCTCACAGCAACCTCCAACTTCTGGGCTTAGGTGATTCTCTTGCCTCAGCCTCCCAAGTAGTTGGGACTATAGGCACCTGCCACAATGCCCGGCTATTTTTTTGTTGCAGTTTGGCCAGGGCTGGGTTTGAACCCGCCACCCTCGGTATATGGGGCCGGCGCCCTACCCACTGAGCCACAGGTGCCGCCCTGTTACTTCACTTTTTAAAAATTGAGCCATCATGGCTCCATTTGTAGAGCTCCTCAGCTCTCTGAGCAATTTGCTGGTGCCCCTAAAATATGGGAGGCTAAAAGACCCAGGTCTTTGAGAGGAAATTCAGATGGATTTCATTGGATTTCAGAACTGAAAAGGGCTGTTGGGTTCATCCAGCCTCACCCCTTACCTGGTCCTTACTCTCTGCTTAGAGCCATTTGAGACTTGTCCCCTGAGTGAACTCTCCAGTCTCTCCTTAGTGCTCATTTTCCCTGTCTTGAGTTATGATATGATATGGCTCCCTCTCTCCTCTCCCTAGGTTTCTCCTCTGAAGACTTTCCTTTTTTGTTTGAGACACAGCCTCACTCAGTCACCCTGGGTCAGATGCTGTGGCATCATCATAGCTCATAGCAACCTCAAATTCCTGGGCTCAAGCGATCCTCTTGCCTTAACCTCCCAAGTGGCTGGGACTACAGGCACCCTTCGCACTGTCCAGCTAGTTTTTCTATTTTAGACAGGTCTCGCTTATGCTCAGGCTGGTCTCGAACCCCTGAGCTCAGGTGATCCACCAGCCTCCTCTCCCAGAGAGCTAAGATTATTTATAGGCCTGAGCCACTGCACCTGCCTGAAGCCATTTCTTTTCAACATGGACTCCACCTGCGGAGCCAATATTTTTCCATGGCAAGAATGGGTTCAGCATTTCCCCACCTGCGCTCCATGCTCAGCTGAATCTTTCTGCTTTGGAGGTACTCTTGGTCTCTCCCAGGATCCCCTATAGGTCTGAGTGGGGCAGAGGGAGGACAAGCAGAACAGAGTTTAAATACACAAGAAAGTTCTCTTTATAGAGGTATTTCTGTTCACTTTCAGGGGGAAGTTCCCTGAAGAAAGTGCCCTTGAAGTTCACATTTGTTGTTGTTTCAGAATCTTCCCTGCATGGGGTGCCACTCAAATTGGAGTGTCCCCTGCTGTGTACTGAAGGGCTCATTTGTCAGCAACTCCAAGGCTCTGCAATGACAGGGCAGGGCATGGGTGACCTCAAGAACTAGAAGCCACGGTCATTGCTAAGCTTGGGGTTTGACAGGGAACATGCAGCTGTCCAATTCTTTTTTTTTAAATTTCCTCCTTTTCTGTCCCCACAAAACATCCCAAAGTGTTTGGTGCTGGTAGAAACAGGTTTATGTGCATATATATAACCCTTTCAGGTTCTTTCTTCACCTTTTCCAAACTCCGCTGCGTCTTACTTCTTTTTCCCAAATGGCTACAGGCCCTTCAGTTAAGGAGTCTTTCAGGTTCCGGATTCCTGTGCCCTAGCCCTTTAGACAGAAAGCGGGAGTGGGGGTCCACACTGGGGAGCAGTCACAGTGGTGATCTCACACTCCTTTCTTCCTCCTTCCTTCATTTTATTTTATTCTTGCCCTTTTATTCTTTTTTTTTTTTAAACATCTTCCTCCACAAACTCTTGCCCTTTAAAACAGTTTGTTTTCGGCTCGGCGCCTATAGCTCAACCGGCTAAGGCGCGAGCCACGTACACCTAAGGTGGCGGGTTCAAATCCCCAGCCCGGACCTGCCAAACAACAATGATGGCTGCAACCAAAAAATAGCCGGGTGTTGTGGCGGGCGCCTGTGGTCCCAGCTACTTGGGAGGCAGAGGCAAGAGACTCGCTTGA
>CAUYTI010106049.1:0-25853 GCA_963575145.1 Galago senegalensis | reverse complement strand
GTAGAGTGCCATGGCATCACAGCTCACAGCAACCTCCAACTCCTGGGCTCAAGCAAGTCTTCTGCCTCAGCCTCCCAAGTAGCCGGGACCACAGGCACCCTCCACAATGCCCAGCTATTTTTTGGTTGCAGCTGTCATTGTTGTTTTTGGCGGGCCTGGGCTGGATTCGAACCCGCCGCCTTAGGTGTATGTGGCTGGTGCCTTAGCCACTTGAGCCACAGGCACCAAGCCTTGGTTTGTTTTTTAAATTTGGTCATACCCTATGGCCTGTAGCATATAGAATCTTTGATACCACACAAAACAAGTCTTAGCCTTTCTGGGCTTAAACACACAATTTCGGCTCGGCGCCTGTGGCTCAAGCGACTAAGGCACCAGCCACATACACCTAAGGTGGCGGATTCGAATCCCCAGCCCGGCCCGCCAAACAACAATGATGGCTGCAACCAAAAAATGGCCAGGTGCTGTCGCAGGCGCCTGTGGTCCCAGCTACTTGGAGGCTGAGGCAGGAGACTCGCTTGAGCCCAGGAGTTGGAAGTTGCTGTGAGTGCGATGCCATGGCACTCTACCTAGGAGGATAGCTTGAGGCTCTGTCTCAAAAAAAAAAAAAACACACACACACAATTTCTCTCTACTCCTAAGAGAGACTTCTATCTTTCTGGCCAGGTTTTATTTTCTTCTTCCTCAGGTTGGCAAGCCTGTTGTGGCTCTACTGGATTTGTTAACAATGACTCAAGGTTGTGATGTCTACTTTAAGATGATTTTCTTCCCCACTAAGGTGCATTGAGGACAATGACATCTAAAATTAGAGTAATAGAGAGCAGTTTTTTTGTATAGTCCCAACAGAGAATATGGTTGTCAGCTGAGGGGCGCTGCATTTCTGGACACTCCAGGCAATGACTCACTACCACTCTGCTTTTCCTACACTTTAATAGTTTTCTCTGCCAGGCCTTAGAAGGGTGGCTTCCTCTGAAGACTTTGAAGGCATTTGCATCATCCAGAGCAGATCTAGAGTCTCTTGAATCTCTAGTTTACAGGCTATAGATCCAACCCTCTCAAAGTCTCTCCCCACCTCAGTCCCACCCTGCTGAATGGGTTTGGCATGAAAGGAGAAGGCCTTTTATGAGGAGGGGTGCAGGTCCTGGAGTGTGGATGGACAGGTATACTCACCCACCTGCTGGGTGAAAGGACCCTGTGGAGAGGGGGAGTAGTTGGGAAGTTACCACCTATGGCTGCAGCTGGCCTCACCCTCATCCCCACCCCTCCCAGAGCCTTAAAAGTCTGTTCACTTTCTCTCATTGCTGCCTGAGACTGATGTCCAGTTCTGAGTGGCATCAGGCTTCCATAGGCCTGTCCTAGTGGGTTGGCCTGTCAGTCTCACACCTTTCCCCAGCTCCTTGATTTCCCCAATGTCTCATCCTGTGAGACAGTAGCCTGGGGTTAATGGCAGGTAAGCCTTAGGGGGCAGGAGAGCCCAAGCTTGCTCTTAGCTGGCATGTGCCCTTGGGTGGGCCTTCTCTCATGGACCTCATTGGCTTCTCCAGTACAGAATGTGTCAGAAATTCTGCTTTGCTTTACAGTTTGAGGAGGTGTCCTTTAAAGAAGGGCTTTTAGTAAGAAGAATTCTTGTTCTGTCTTGGGTTTTTTTTTTAACCCCTGAAGTGAAAATAGCTTTTATTCCTTTTTCCTATTAAAAATGAGTATAGCTTATTATTGAAAATCATCATAATTAGGCTTGGCGCCCGTATCTCAGTGGTTAGGGCACTGGATACATACACTGGGGCTGATGGGTTCAAACCTGGCCTGGGCCTGCTAAACAACAATGACAACAACAAAAAAATAGCCAAACACTGTGGTTAGTGCCTTGTAGTCCCAGCCATTTGGGAGGCTGAGGCAAGAGAGGCAAGAGAATTGCTTAAACCCAAGAGTTTGAGGTTGCTGTGAGGTGTGATGCTACAGCACTCTACCAAAGGCAACATGGTTAAGACTGTTGCAAAAAAAAAAAAAAAGAAAAAGAAAAAAGAAAATGATAATAATAGAAAATCATGGAGAAGAAAATCTCTCAAATTTATGTGGTCATAACCATTGAGTTATCTATTAATTTTTTTTTTTTTGAGACAGAGTCTCACTATGTCACCCTCAGTAGAGTGCTATGGCATCACAGCTCACAGCAATCTCAAAACTCTTGGGCTTAAGCAATTCTCTTATCTGCCTCCCAAGTAGCTGGGACTAGAGGCGCTTGCCCCAACACCTGGCTGTTTTTGTTGCAGTTGTCGTTGTTTAGTTGGCCTGGGCTGGGTTTCTTTCTTTCTTTTTTTTTTTTTTTAAAGATAAGCTTTATTTATTTATTTTTGCCTTTTTTTTCGGCCGGGGCTGGGTTTGAACCCACCACCTCCTGCATATGGGACCAGCGCCCTACCCTTTTGAGCCACAGGAGCTGCCCCTGGGCTGGGTTTCAACCCGCCAGCCTTGAAGTATTTGGCTGGTGTCCTACCCACTGAGCTACAGGTGCCACCCTATTATAACTTCTTAAATAGTAAAATTTTAAGGGCGGCGTTTATGGCTCAGTGAGTAGGGCCCCAGCCTATATACTGAGGGTGGTGGGTTCAAACCCAGCCCTGGCCAAACTGCAACAACAACAAAAAAGTAGCCAGGCACTGTGGCGGGCGCCTGTAGTCCCATCTACTTTGGAGGTAGAGATAAGAGAATCGCTTAAGCCCAAGAGTTTGAGATTGCTGTGATGCCATAGCACTCTACTGAGGGTGACATAGTGAGACTCTGTCTCAAAAAAAAAAAAAAAAAAAGTAAAATTCTAAGATGGAGGAGGGTCCCTGAACCTTCCTGAAAATGTATGTGAACATTTATGTGTGTTTTTTGGGGGAAAAGATCCTTACCTTTCCTTAGATTCTCCAGAGGTCGTCCCATCCCCTGGGTTTTCTGCTGGCTCTTGTTTTTTTTTATTTTCTTGCTCCTTACCCTCAGTATATATAAGAAAAAATCCAGAGCCCTCTCTAGAGTCTGGGTGTGTCTTAAGGGGTTCCCAACACTGGTAAAATCCAGCTTTTCCTGGGATGTCCATTATTTTTGAAGATTTGAAGACAGACATGATGTTAAGGTACATACAGCTGTGTTGTACAATAGAATACAATTTTGGCATGTTTAAAGAAATTTGGGGGGCTATGGCTATTTGTTTGTGGGGTAGAGTGTCAGTATGATATTGTCAGGGGTTATTTAGTGGAAAACTTGGAACTGTCTTTTAATTGTAAAAACATAGCTATGTTCTACTCCCACCCCCCATTTTTCTTGACAGTTGAAACTCTTGACCACTCCACTCTTGAAATTCTTTCCTGGCTCTCATGATGCCACAGCCCTTGCTACTTCTCCAGCCTTTTTGGCCGTTCCTCAGCAGGTTGCTTTTTCTCTCTGCCCCTTGAATGTTTTTTTGTCTTGAGGGTGCTATTGAAGGTGCTCTTTTCACCCTGCCCTTCCCCCTGGACAGCCTTGTTGGACTTAACCAGTTTTAACACCTCCATGATGACGATTCCCAGGTGTATTTCTTAGCTCTGGTCCCCATGTGCCTGCTAGACACCTTCCTTGGATGTCCCATGGGTCCTTTAGATTCTGCAAGTCTGTAGTGGAGTCATTGTTTACTCCCCTCTCTCAGCCCCCTGTTCTATTGTTAAAGCCAGAAATGTCAGTCTTCCAGAGTTCTTTCTGCTTACTTCCCCCGTGTTCAATCACTAGGTCTTCTAAAACTGGGTCCATTTCTAAAACATATCCTGGTCATCCCCTCTTCTTCATTCCTTCTGTTGTATCCATTCTTGCCTTCATTGTCTTCTGCTGATCTTTCTGTCTTTCATCTTGCCCAAAATATCCACTGGCTTAATTTCACAGGGTCTGTTTCCCTACTGTGGCATAGGAGGCCCTGTAGGATGAGGCTCCTGCCACTTAGGGCTGTTTTCCAGCAGTCTCGTTGAGCTGTTTGCAGTTCCTCAAATGTGTCATGTATTTTTCTTTTTCTTATTTTTTTTTTTGTAGAGACAGTCTCACTTTATCACTCTTGGTAGAGTGCTGTGACGTCACACAGCTCACAGCAACCTCCAACTCCTGGGCTTAAGCGATTCTCTTGCCTAAGCCTCCTGAGTAGCTGGGACTATAGGCGCCCTCCACAATGCCCGGCTATTTTTTTGCAGTTCGGCTGGGGCTGGGTTTGAACCCGCCACCCTCGTTAAATGGGGCCAGCACCCTACTCACTGAGCCACAGGTGCCACCCTGTGTCATGTATTTTCACATCTCTCTTGAACTCTTCCTTCTGTCTAGAATATACTCTATTCCCCCACCTCTCATCTGCAAAGTCCTGTTCTCCCTACAAGGCCTAGTCATCATCTCCTGTATTCTGGAATGCTCTTCCAACCTCTCTCTTACCTGCCTGGTAGGCATTTCTTCTGAGTCAGCAAGCCAGGGTCCAGGCCATGAATCTTACCCAGTTACTAACAGTATGACATTGGGCAGATGACATAACTGTGCTATGCCTCACTCTTTCTTCTTCTTCTTCTTTATTTTTTTTGAAAATGGTTTCATAGCTCACAGCAACCTTAAACTCTTGGGCTCAAGCATTCCTTTTGCCTCAGCCTCCCGACTACCTGGGACTACAGGCACACGCCACAACGCCTGGCTATTTTTAGAGATAATAGGGCCTTGCTCTTGCTCAGGCTGGTCTTGAACTCCTGAGCTCAAGCAATCTACCCCGCTCCACCTCCCAGAATGTTAGGATTACAGGCATGAGCCACCATGTCTGGCCTATTTTCCTCACTCTTAAATGGTGATAGTAGTAATTTCTTCCTCATAGATTGTTGATACAAATATTGAAAAGGCTAGCGTTTCAATAGATGTTAGCTTTTAATATCATCATCATGATGTTACATTGCATTCGTGTGGTTGCATGTCTTTCTCCCCCCAGACTGTAATACCTTTGAGAGTAGGAAACATATTTTACTCATCTCTGTAGTCTCAGCACTTAGCATCTAATCTGATACATAATTCACAGCTAGAAAACACTTGAGTGGGTGGGTGGGTGGGTGAAAGTGTGAATGAGGGGGTTAATGAATGAGTCTCCAGTGCAAATTACATACTCTATTAGCTAGTGGTGTTCAGTATATTTTCATATGCTTATTGGCCATTTGTAGGTCTTTTTTTCCTTTTTTTTTCTTTTTGAGAAATAACTATTCAAGTCCTTTGCCCATTTTTAAATTGGCATATTTCTCTTTTTATTGTTGAGTTGTTAGGGTTCTTTGCATATTCTGGATGCTAGCTGCTTACTAGATACATGATTTGCAAATATTTTCTCCCACTCTGTGGGCTTTTTTACAAGGTAGTGTCCTTTGAAGCATGTAAGTTTTTTATTTTGATCAAGTGTAATTTATCTTTTTTTTTCTGCCTGTGCTTTTGGTGTCACATCTCAGAAACCATTGCCAAAGTCATGAAGATTTACACTGTGTGTTTTCTAAGTGTTTTATAGTTTTAGCTCTATGTTTAAGTCTTTGACTTTTTTAGTGTTTTTTTTTTTTTTGGAGAGTCTTACTCTGTCCGCCCAGGCTGAAATGCAGTGGTACAAGTATAGCTCATTGCAGCCAGCCTTAAACTCCTAGGCTCAAGCAGTTCTGCCACAGCTTCCTAAGTAGCTAGGACTATAAGGGCGCACTACCATGCCTAGCTAATCTTTTTGTTTTTTTTTATAGAGATGGGTCTTATTTTATTGCTTGGACTGGTCTTTAACTCCTGGCTTCAAGTGGTCTTCCAACCCTGAGCCTAGCTGGTATTATAGGCATGAGAGTTAATTTTTATAGATGGTATGAGTAGGGGTCTACTTTCATTCTTTTGCTTGTGGACAGCCATTTTTCCCAGAACCATATATTAAAAAGACTGTTTTTTCCCCACTTGAATTTTCTTAGCACTCGTGTTGAAAATCATTTGGTCAAAAATGTGAGTTTATTTCTGGACTCTAAACTCTAGTCCAAATATTTCAGACTGTTTTGGCTATTCTGTGTCCCGTGCATTTCTATATGAATTTTAGGATCAGCTTGTAAATTTCTGCAAAAATACCAGGTGGGCTTTTAATAGGGGTTTTGAATCTATAGATCACTTTGGGGACATTAGCCATCTTAACAATATTAAATCTCATAATTCATGAACACAGGATGTCTTACCTTTAATTTTAATCCCTATATTTTATAAATGAGAGATTGAGGAGATTCTACCCATGAATTTTGTAGAAGATAGTATCTTACAGACTGGAGGAACTCAATAAATATTGGTGGAATGAATGAACAAATGAACTCCCTTTAAGGGAGATGCTTTTAAGTCGATGGACAAAAGGTGTTGTAGTACTAGGCTTTGTATGTGTGCATGTTGCAGATTTTTCTAACCTTTTATAACAAGCTGAGGTGATAGATCCTAGGCTGATGAAATCAATAGGTGGCCTTGGGGTTGGGGTTGCCAGTTTATAAGTGAATGTCTATGGATACCATCATTCCTTTTGCCAGGGTAAGGACAGGATAGAGTGAAAGTTAGAACTGATGCTTAAAACTTTGCGTAGCACCTAAAAGATATTAGAATAGATACTTTATGCCAAAAGGAGAGGGCTTTCACCTTCCTTTTTATTCCTTTTGAGTCAAGGGTATCATCCCATTGCCCATGTTAGAGTGCCGTGGCATTAGCCAACCCTCACAGCAACCTCAAATTCCTAAATTTAAGGAATTTTCCTGCCTTGGCCTCCCAGAACTCTAGAATTACAGATCACCTTCCTTTTTATTCCTTTTGTCCTCTTTAGTGTCATTTTCTCTTACTCTGCCATCACCTGGTTTCCTGGTTGGTTCATCAGTGTTCCAGTTGGATATCTTAATAGAGACCCTCAGATACCTTTCTTACTATTGATGTCTTCAGTGGGCTTTATTGGGATCCTGCATTTCTCTGATGCCCAGCTTAGTCTTGACAAGCCAGCTAGGGACCACTTCCTATAGAGGTTGGCTTAAGAAGCTCAGGCAGCAAAAGGTTTTCTATCTTGATTTGACAGCTGTTAGAGAGGGTAAGAGCTAGGTCTTCAACAGCAGCTTCTTACACCTCTTCTTTCAAGATGTCATTTGTCATTTGCTCTGTCATTTTCAAGAATGTTTCAGCTGCCATCGAGTTCTAGGTGTCTGTTTTGTATAGGTTAGAAAAATGCTACTTTTGTGTAATTTTTTAATTTTTTTTTCTGAGTCTTAATACTGTCACCCTTGGCATAGTGCCATGGCATCATCATAGCTCACAGCAACCTCAAACTCTTAGGCTCAAGTGATCCTCTTGCCTCAGCCTCCTAAATAGCTGGGACTGTAGGCTTCTATCATAATACTCAGATAGCTATTCTATTTTTAGTAGAGACAGAGTGTCTTGTTCTTGCTCAGGCTGGTATTGAACTCTTGAGCTCAAACCCACCTCAGCCTCCCCAAAATGCTAGGATTACAGGCATGAGCCACCACAACCAGTGAAAAATGCTACTTTGTTTGGGAACATGTTTTGGGACATACAAGCAGGTGGCCTGGTTGCATCGTAACTTATAAGCCTTGTGACCCTGGCTAGGTTGGCCCAACACTATCCTCAGGGCTAGCAAGACTGGAGGCACTCTTTGGTCACTAATACCTGACGTTCCTTTGGACTCTTGGAATTTTTTCGGTTTTTCACCAGAGAACTTGGTCCTTAGAATCTCCAGCTTAACAGTGAGAGTTTGAGTTTTGTTTCTGGTGGGGGTGGCCCATGGGCTAGCCACTCTGCACTTGCCTTAAGGCCTCAGAAGCTGCCCAACATCTTTGTCTGTCTGTCAGGAATTTGAGGAGTTGGTAATAAGACAGACACCTGCCCTTTGGGAGGGCAGAATCAGAAAGTGTTGTCGGCTGGGAAGAGAGGGGAAAACCTTTGTGGTTTCCACTTCTCTGGAAGTAGCTGTGCTTCTTTTGTGCACCTCTTGATACTCTTAATACTAAGGGCATCGTGGCACTAGCTATGAACTTGAGGGGATTTAGCAGTCCTGGTGGAGCTGTGGCCTCTTACCCCACTTTGCATGCCTATCTGCTGTCATTTATAGGGTTCAGAGTGCAGCTAAAATTAGGTAACATCCTATGTGAAATGATGGCCATGGTGTCTGCACATAGTGGGTGCTCAGAAAATACCTACCACCATCACTGTTGGGGTCCCTGTCATTGTCACTTCCTCTCAGCGTTCTTTGTTGCTCTCGGTCAGCTGCTCATCTTTTAGGCCCATGGTCCCTTATGCACTGTTTTCAAATCCAGTAAGCAGTGAAAACAGCTTGTTTTACTTCTTCCTGGGACAGCCAGACCTGAGCTGATTGGCCTGCCAGTGTCTTTTGGTGGTGGGCTGTTAAAGTGCACTTGGGGTGCCCCAACCCAGTAGGACTGTTGGGCAGAGGCCACAGAACACTTTGCTGCTTGATGAAAGAGCAACTTGTGTTGCTTCTTTCCTAAGTGGCTGGTTGGTGACAGGCTTGCTTATGGGCAGCTCTTCAACCTGGGCCCTGCCTTACCTGGTTCCTCACTGGTGACAATCCAGGATGCCATAGAGGGAAGAGAGATGGGTGGATGGCTGTGACAGTCCCCTACCTGGGTAGTTTCCCTTTCCTCTCTTGAGTGCCAGGGCAGGGTGAATGGGATAGAGACCCAGCACAGCACTGCCTGAAGTGGGTACTTGGGCCAACAGAGGCCTCAGAGCTCCCTTCACTGCTGTTGGCTGTTGTGAATTTAAGGGAAGGACACTTAGGTGCCAGCTCTGAGAGGGTAGTATGTGAGATTGGTGGCTGCCTGCAGGAACTGCTGTACTGGTAAGGCTGTATTTGTGAAGGAAGGCAGACTGTTTTTCTTTCCTTGTAGTTGTGCGTTTCTAGGCAGCACTAGTGTTGGGGGAGTTGTGTGTACTGTGTGTATATGTGGGGTCCCTGAAAGGAGGACCCTCTTCACTCTTGTGGGGTATTAAGAGTAGCAGCTCTTCTAGGCCCACAGATTAACAAAAGGATGGGGGTTTGTTTGAGGATTCAGGTATGACAAACTAAAATTAAAGGGACAGGCCCATAGTGGCTAATGTTTGTAATCCTAGCATTCTGAGGCAAGGGCAGGAGGATTGTATTAGTCTCAGGAATTTGAGGCTGCAGTAAGCTATGATGATGTCACTATACTCCAGCCCAGGTGACACAGTGAGACCTTGTCTCAAAAAAAGGGGAAGGGGTTTAACTAAAGATTGTTCAGTGAGCTAACTTTAATGGTTTCAGGAGCAGGGATGTGTCTCCCTAAGAAAGGGGCTTACCATTTCTCAGCAAACTCAAACTCCTCAGAAAGGTGCTTCAGACAAAATAAACTCTCCTGGGCAGCACCTGTGGCTCAGTGGCAGCCCCATATACCAAGGGTGGCGGGTTTGAACCCAGCCCCTGCCAGCTAAAACAGCAGTGGCAGCTGTAACAAAAATAGCCAGGGGGGTGGTGGGGAATGCCTATATTCCCAGCTACTCAGGAAGCTGAAGCAAGAAAATCATTTAAGCCCAAGAGTTGGAGGTTACTGTGAGCTGTGACGTGAAGGTACTCTACAGAGGGTGACAGAGTGAGACTCTCTCTTTAAAAAAAAAAAAAAAAAGATTAAACTCTCCTATGCTGGTTCTTCCCATTGCAGATCCCCAATGGGCAGGGGACTTCCATGGACAATGTCCTCATCAGCTGGTTTAGAGGCTCCACTATGGATCCCAGGCTTGCAGGAGACTGTAGGACTGGTGGCCAGGACCAGAGGGCAGGACCTGTGGCTTGGCATTGAGCACTGCTCTCTGTTCACTGAACTGTCTCTATTCTCAGAGTCACAGGGAAAGAAGCACATTTAGAGTAGATGTAAGAGTTGGGCACTATACTTTCCCATTCTCCCCAGGGTGGGTTTGGTTTGTTGATTACCTTCTGTGTCCCTGACCATTTCATAGTCACACAGTGGTGGGCAAGACACACTTGGTGAGTGCCCTTCTGTGCCTTTGTCTCAAAGGGAAGACAGTGTAAGGACGGTGATTATGGTTATGAGAACTTTGGCAGGGCCCACAATGGAGACCCTGAGCTCAGTGCAAGTAGGCAGAGGGGACTTCCAGGAGGAAGCAGTACATGATCTAGTCCTGTGGGGTGAGTGGGCATTAACCAAGTAGAGTGAGGAGGGAGACAGTGTTCTTGGCAGAGGGAACAGAGTCCAACTGTGTGGCCCTGTGTGGCCTTTCTAGGGAAGTACAGCACAACCAAGAGCAACAAGAGGCCAGAAAGGTAGGCACAGGCCTGTCCAGTGCAGGGAGCCATGGAGGGGTCTTGAGCTCAGGCATCCTGCCACCATCTGAAGCAAGATGTCCCCTGTAGCAGGTTTCTAGCATTACCCTAACCAGTGGCTTAAAATAATAAATATTTATTCTCTCTCAAGTCTAGAGGCCAGAAGTCTGAAATCAAGGGTGGGTGAGCAGGGCCATGCAGGGAGGGAGGGTCCTCCCTTGCCTCCTCCTGCTTCTGGCAGCTGCTGACAATCCTTGGCACTTACTGGCTTGTATACCAGGCTCTAGTCATGTGGCTGTCTTCCCCCTATATCTTCACATGCATGTGTGTGTCTGTGTCCAAATTTTCCCCTTGATAAAGACACCAGCCTTGGTGGATGAGGACTTACCTGAGTGACCTCATTCAGCCTAATTAGCTCTGTAAAGCCCATCTCCAAATAAGGTCAGATTCTGAGGTGCCAGGGTTTAGAACTTGACTTGTCTTCCTGGGGAATCACAGTTCAGCCCATAACATCCTCTCCCAGGGGTCTGGCAGCTCCCACAGCCTCCCAGCTGACCCATCTTGTCTGTTCTCCCATAGAACCGGGCTGTGGGTCGGCCCAAGGGGAAGCTGGGCCCATCCTCTGCAGTGAAGTTGGCCGCCAACCGGACAACCGCAGGAGCTCGCCGGCGCCGGACGCGATGCCGCAAGTGCGAGGCCTGCCTGCGGACCGAGTGCGGAGAGTGCCACTTCTGCAAGGACATGAAGAAATTTGGGGGCCCTGGGCGGATGAAGCAAAGCTGCATCATGCGGCAGTGCATCGCGGTGAGTGTGGGCTCTTCCCAGGACTCCCAAGTCTCCCCTCCCCTTGCACGAGGCCTATATATATGTTCATCAGCTTGTTGATCTGTCCAGCCTCTCCACATAAAGAGAAGTTGGAGCTGCAGAAACTGAGAGGTCTTCTTGTGGAAAGAAAGGGGGCTCAGGCCAGTGCTGTTTTCACATCCCAGTTACTAGACTTAAGGCCATCCTGCTTGAGCAAGCTTCTATTTCTTTAGAGTCTGATGGTCTTAAAACTCTTCCTTCCCAAGATGAGCCAAGTACTTTGAAATCTCTGCCATTAAAGATGTCAAGGCAGCCTGTCCTGTCTGTGACCCCATTGCCAACATTTATGGTCCAGTTCATGATGATCCTAGTTCCTGACTTCCTTCCTTCCTATCCTGCCTTTAGAGTCAGAGGTCTAGATAGAAGGTCAGGGCCCCTCCTGAGGGGGCTGCCCCGGACAAAAAGTAGTGATTTATGGTGCTCAGGATCTGGGACTGGAGAGTCCAGTTGGCCCCTCTAGACCCACTTACCTTGTCTGGTCCTCAGTCGCGGCCCAGGGCTGCTGGCCTTCCCAGCACACAGTGGTGGATGTGTACTTTGCAACTTGGCATGGTCCTGAGTTTGCCTTTTAATTCTTCCGTACCACCCACATGCACTGCTCCCTGAGGGGCCTGTGGTCCTCCCTGTAAAAGCAGTCATTCCCTGTGAAAAAGCTGGCTTGGTGGGAGGGATAGGATTTCTAGGCCCAGTGAGTGTGTCCACAGGCTCATCCTGTGCCAGGGAGAAAGGATGAGCCCTTTCTCCCCAGCGGCCGCCCCTCCAAGCCCACATGTGTCTTATCCTTCTGTTTCCATGCACATGCTGCTTATATCTTGAGTTTTAAACTGTGGTCCAAAAAACCAGAACATGAAATTCACCAGTGTGAAATACTGTAGTATTAACAGTAGGTGCATTGTTGTGTAGCTGATCTTCAGAACTTTCCTTTTACAAAACTGAGACCAGTCTTCTGAACCTATGGAACAGTTACTCCTCTTTCCCCTTCCTCCAGCCCCTTGCACCCACCATTCCATTTTCAGTTTTTTTGTTTTTTGAGACAGCACCTCAATCTGTCCCCCTGGGTAGAGTGCTGTGGCAATTGCAGCTCACAGCAACCTCCAACTCCTGGGCTCAAGCAAGTCTCCTGCCTCAGCCTCCCAAGTAGCTGGGACCACAGGCACCCGCCACAACGCCCAGCTATTTTTTGGTTGCAGCCATCATTGTTGTTTTTGGCAGGCCAGGCTGGATTCAAACCCGCCACCTTGGGTGTATGTGGCTGGCGCCTTAGCCACTTGAGCCACAGGCACCGAGCCCCATTTTCGGTTTCCAAGACTTTGATTATTCTGGATAACATGTAGAAGCGGAATCATGCAATACTTACCTTTCTGTAACTGGCTTATTTCCCTTGGCATAACGTCAAGGTTAACCCACGTTGTAGTATGACAGAATTTCCTTCTTTTTTTTTTTTTTTGAGATAGAGCCTTAAGCTGTCACCCTGGGTAGAGTGCTATGGCATCACAGCTCACAGCAACCTCCAACTCCTGGGCTCAAGCGAGTCTCCTGCCTCTGCCTCCCAAGTAGCTGGGACTACAAGCCCCTGCCACAATGCCTGGCTATTTTTTGGTTGCAGCCATTGTTGTTTGGTGGGCCCGGGCTGGATTTAAACCTGCCAGCTCCAGTGTATGTGGCCGATACCCTAGCCCCTTAAACCACATGTGTTGAGCCTTTTTTTTTTTTTTTAAAGACAGAGTCTCAAGCTGTTGCCTTGGGTAGAGTGCTGTAGCAGTCACAGCTCACAGCAACCTCCAACTTTTGTGCTAAAGCAATTCCCTTGCCTTAGTTTTTCTATTTTTAGTAAAAATAGGGTCTTGCTCTTGCTCAGGCTGGTCTCGAATCTGTGAGCTCAAGCAATCCACCTGTTTCTGCCTCCCAGAGTGCTAGGCACCGTGCCCACCCTAGAATTTCCTTCTTTTTTTTTTTGGCTGGGGCTGGGTTTGAACCCACCACCTCTGGTATATGGTGCTAGCACTCTACTCTTTTGGGCCACAGGTGCCGCCCAGAATTTCCTTCTTTTTAAAGGGTGAACAATACTCAGTTTCTTGAATCAAAACTGACTCAAATGGAAAAAAGAGAAAAAGCTTTATGTATATACTACCTTTTTTTTTTTTTTTTTTTTTGAGACAGAGCCTCAGGCTGTCCCCCTGGGTAGAGAGCTGTGGCATCACAGCTCATAGCAACCTCCAATTCCTGGTCTTAAGCAAATCTGCCTCAGCCTCTCAAATAGCTGGGACCACAGGCGCCTGCCACAATGCCTGGCTATTTTTTGGTTGCAGCCATTGTTGTTGTTTGGCAGGCCCAGGGTGGATTCAAACCCGCCACCTTAGGTGTATGTGGCTGGCACCTTAGCCACTTGAGCCACAGGTGCTGAGCCTAAACTACATTTTCTTTATTCATTCATTGGCTGAATGACCTTTAGGTTGTTTCCCACCTCTTGGCTATTGTGAATAGTGCTACAGTAAACATGACTATGCAGATACTTCTTTGAAATCCTATTTTTAATTCTTCTGGATATATAGTTAACCTTTGAACAAAGTCAAGTTTAAGGATGCCAGCCTTCCACACAGTAAGAAATCTGTATATAACTTTTTTTTTTTTTTAGAGGCAGAGTCTCACTTTGTCACACTTGGTAGAGTGCTGTGGCATCATAGCTCATGGCAACCACCAGCTCTTGGGCTTAGGTGATTCTCTTGTCTCAGCCTCTCAAGTAGCTGGGAATACAGGTGCCTGCCACAACACCCAGCTATTTTTTTGTTGCAGTTTGGCCGGGGCCAGGTTCGAACCTGCCACCCTCGGTATAAGGGGCCGGTGCCTTACCCACTGAGCCACAGGCACCACCCCTGCGTATAACTTTTAATTCTCTAAAAGCTTTATTGCTAATAGCCTACGGTTGACTGGAAGCCTTACTGATAGCAGTTAGTTAACACATATGATATGTTTTCTGTGTTCTTACAATAAAGTAAGCTAGAGAAACAATAATATCAAGAGGTCTGGGCATGGTGGCTCATGCCTGTAGTACTGACACTCTTGGAGGCTGAGCTGGGTGGACCACCTGGGCTTAGAAGTTTGAGACCAGGCTTGGCGCCCTCAGCTCAGTTTTTAGGGCACCAGCAACATACACTGGGGCTGGCATGTTCGAACCTGGCCCAGGTCTCCTAAACAACAGTGACAACAATAACAAAAAAAAGCTGGGCATTGTGGCGATTGCCTGTACTCCCAGCTACTTGGGAGGCTAAGACAAGAGAATCACTTAAGCCCAGGAGTTTGAGGTTGCTGTGAGCTATGACACCATAGCACTCTACCAAGGGCAACATAGTGAGACTGTCTCAAAAAAAAAAAAAAAGTTTGAAACCAGTCTGAGCAAGACTGATACCCTTGTCTCTGCTAAAAATAGAAAAATTATCTGAGCTTTGTGGTAGGCTACTCCCAGCTACTTGGGAGGCTGAGGCAAGAGGATCACTTGAACTCAGAAGTTTGAGGTTGCTATGAGCTCTGACACCAGGGCACTCTACCTAGGGCAACAGTGTTAGACTCTGTCCCAGAAAAAAATGACATTAAGAAATTGCAAGGAAGGGGCAGCGCCTGTGGCTCAGTGAGTAGGGCACTGGCCCCATATACCAAGGGTGGCAGGTTTGAACCCAGCCCCGGCCAAACTGCAACAAAAAACTAGCCAGGCGTTGTGGCAGGCGCTTGTAGTCCCAGCTACTTGGGAGGCTGAGCAAGAGAATTGCCTAAGCCCAAGAGCTGAAGGTTGCTGTGAGTTATGACTCAATGGCACTCTACCGAAGGTAACAAAATGAGACTCTGTCTCTAAAAAAAAGAAAGAAAGAACGAAATTGCAAGGAAGAGAGAATATACTTACTATTTGTTAGGTGACAATGGATCATTGTAAAGGTCTTCATCCTTGTCTTCACATTGAGTAGGTTGAGGAGGGGGATGGTCTTGCTGTCTCAGGGTAGCAGAGGCTAAAGAGGTAGAGGAGGTGGAAGAAGAGGTGGGATAAATTTTATTGAAAAAAATCTGAGTTTAAGGAGACCCACACAATTCAGACCCATGTTGTTCAAGAGTCAACTATACAGGGGCAGCACTTGTGGCTCAGAAGGGTGCGGCACTGGCCCCATATGCTGGAGGTGGCCCAAACCCAGCCCCAGCCAAAAAAAAAAAAGAGTCCACTGTACACTCAGAAGTGGGGTTGGTGGGTCATATGGCCATTGTATTTTTAATTTTTTGAGGAATGTGCATACTGTTTTCCTTAGCAGCTGTGCTGTTCTATGTTTCCCCTAGTGTATCAGAAGGGTTCCTATTTCTTCACATCCTCACTGATGCTTATTATTTTCTGGGTTTTTTGTTTGTTTGCTTTGCATACTTGTTTGTTTGCTTGTTTGTTTTTTGAGACAAAGCCTCAAGCTGTCCCCCTGGGTAGAGTGCCCTGGCATTACAGCTCACAGAAACCTCCAACTCCTGGGCTCTAGCGAGTCTCCTGCCTCCGCCTCCCAAGTAGCTGAGACCACAGGGGCCTGGGCTGGGGATTCGAACCCGCCACCTTAGGTGTACGTGGCTGGCGCCTTAGCCGGTTGAGCTATAGGCGCCGAGCCGCGTACTTGTTTGTTTTTGATAATAGTCATCCTAATGTGTATGAGGTGATAACCTCATTGTGGTTTGGATTTAGATTTCTTTGATGATTAGTGATGTTGAGTATCTTTTTATGTGATTTTTGGCCATTTGTGTATCTTTGGAGAAATGTCTATTAGTCCTTTTTTTTTTGAGACAGTCTTACTCTGTCGCCCTCAGTAGAGTGCTGTGGCGTCACAGCTCACAGCAACCTCAAACTCATGGGCTCAAGCAGTTCTTTTGCCACAGCCTCCCAAGTAGCTGGGACAACAGGCGCCTGCCATAACACCTGGCTGTTTTTTGTTGCAATTGTCAATTGTGTTTTAGCTGTCCCAGACTGGGTTTGAACCTGCCAGCCTCCGTGTATGTGGCTGGTGCTGTAACCACTGTACTACAGGCTCTGAGCCTATTGAACTTTTTGGGTTTTTTAAAATCGTTGTTGAGTTATAAAAATACTTTATATATTCTGGATAGAAACTACTTATCAGATATATGGCTTGCAAGTATTATTTTTTTCCCATCTTGCAAGATGTCTTTTTATTCTGTTGATTCTTTGCTTTGCTATAGAATTTTTAAAGTTGTACTGCTTGTTTTTAATTGATACCTGAACCCTAGGATATCTGAATGGATTTTAGGGAATTTGTGAGCCCTTCTGAAGCTAAATAATGATTTTTGTCTGAGCGCATGCACAGATGCATTTTTCAGGAGAGACAGTTCATGTGACCTTTGGATTATGTTAGGACTTAAGAGAGTTTGTCTTAGGCACTTGGTTTTAAGAACAGTGTCACCTAAAACTTAGTGTGTCAACAGTGAATCCACAATTGTCTTTTCCTGTTTGACATTATTTTAGGAAACCACTTTCATGCATCTCCTCTTCTCTATCTTGATGTGGCTTCTTAAGCTGAAAGCAAATACAGCCTCAGCCAGGTTCTCAGGGCCCTTCCTATTCTTCTTCCAGCCTTCTGCTTTGCTGGGCCATGATTTGCCCACCTGTGACACATGCAGGCCCACCTTTCCTTTCTTTGCCTTCCATGTGCCAGAGTCTTCCTCTTGCTATGACCAGCCCAACCCTTCCGTTTGCTCCCTGTCTCTAGTGCTGCCTCCACAGGCTTCTCCCCTTCCTCCTGCATATCTCCCTTTCTGGATCTCTGCAGTGCTTCACCTGTGGTGCTGCCTCCATACTGCCTCTTGTCAGGCCCCAGCCTTCCACCCCACCACAAATGCTCTTCTGGCCACCATGGACTGTGCCCCCCACCCCAACTTGGCACCCCCAGCAGCAGCCTTTCCCATTTGGCCTGGCCTGCTCTGCAGAGGCACCTCTGTCCTTGTTCACCTTGAGGCCCTTTGGCCTCTCTGCTTCTTTTCTCTCTGCCCTATCCTCCAAATCCTTCAGAAATTAGCTTATGCTGCTTCTGGTAATGCTTAGACATGACTTTTCCATGTTTTCCTTGGATTTCTTTTTCTTCCCAAGTATCTCAAGTGTGACAGCTGTCTTCCTTACTCCTGCATCCTTCAGGACCTTGTTTTAGGCTGTAGCAGATGTTCATTTGGTGTTTGTTGAATGAATAAGGCTGGTTTACCCTTCAGTGTTTTATTTGTTTGAATTTAAATGTTTGTGTCTTTTTATGAAGTCTTTTTTACTTATCAGCATAGTATATATCCCAGCTTACTCAAAGCTCCTCTGAAAGCAGTTTACTAAAAATTATACTCTCTCCATCACTAGGAGAGAGGGGAAGGTATACAAAGGGAGGAATAAGGCCGATCTGGACCCTGTCCTCAAAGGCTTTATAGTCAGGTACATCAGTTCTCAAAACCTTGTGTTCTTGAGACCCCTTTATGCTCTTATAAATTATGAGGACCCCAAGAGACTTTCATTTTTGTGTGCTATTTATTAATATTTACTGTATTAGAAATGAAAACTGAGGAATTTTTAAAATATTTAATTCATTTGAAAAATAACAAACTCATTGTATATTAATAGAAGTAACATTTTTATGAGAAATACTTGTATTTTTTTTTTGAGACAGAGTCTCACTTTGTCACCCTCAGTAGAGTGCTGTGGCATCACAGCTCACAGCAACCTTCAGCTCTTGGGCTTAGGTGATTCTCTTGCATCAGCTTCCCGAGTAACTGGAACTACAGGTGCCCACCACAATGCCACATGCCTGGCTATTTTTTTTGTTGCAGTTTGGCTGGGGCTGAGTTCAAACCCGCCACCCTCAATATATGGGGCCGGTGCCCTACTCACTGATCCACAGGTGCTGCCCTATACTAAAAACAAAAATAATTAGTAAGAATGGCATTATTTTATTTTTTTTATAAATCTCTTTTATGTCTGGTTCATTAGAAAAGACTTGGACATTTCATCTGTTGTGATGTTTTGGAGGGAATATATGGAAAATTGGCCTGACACAGATACACAGTAGTTAGAAAAGAGAGGAAAGTATTTTAATAGGCTTTTTAGATAACCCTGGATGTACTCGCCAGAGCTCAACAGGGGGCAGTTTCTTAAGGGTTAGTTACAATGTGGAATCTGAAACTGTATCAATGAACTTTTCATACTGTTGCATTAAAAGTCATCAGTCTGTCTTGCCCTTTGAATAGCTCATTTGCTCATGGATGATGTTGTAATATCAGGCATTGGCCATTTGGAAAATACTGCCTCCCTGAATTGGGCAGATTTTCTAAATACTGCCACGTGACATCATAGCAGTATTTTTTAAATCCCATTTGTTAATATCACCACTGATTTGGTCAGAAAAATCTTCCTCATTTTGAAGGGCTCATTCTGTTTCTGGTGGCTTATTGAGTTTTCTAAAAGTCTAATTTTTATTCAAAAGCTGAAATTTTTTTAGCTGTTGTTGACTTGGAGCTAAACTTACACACATAATCATATATAACACAGAATTGCAACAATTTTTAGAAATATTAAAAAGAAACTTTGAATTTTGTGATTTGTAACAAATGCCATTTGTTATTTTTCTGGAAATGACAGGCTTGCTTCTTTCTTGTTCATGAAAATATGCCAGTATCTACAGGGTTTTTATCAGTCATACTTTTATTTATTTATTTATTTATTTTGTGACAGAGTCTTACTATGTTGCCCTCGGTAGAGTGCCGTGGCTTTACAGCTCACAGCAATCTCAAACTCTTGGGCTTAAGCGATTATCCTACCTCAGCCTCCCAAGTAGCTGGGACAACAGGTATCCACCACAATGCCTGGCTACTTTTTTCTTGTAGTTGTCATTGTTTGGCAGAGCCGGGCTGGATTTGAACCCACCAGCCCTGATGCATGTGGCTGGTGCCCTAGCCTCACTCATACTTTTAAAACAATCTGTGGAGAATTTGGCCAGTTCAGCTCCTAGCTTAGTCATAGGTGCCTTTCATTTGATAACCAGTGTCTTTCAGTGTGCAAAGTGCTTGATGCATGCTTTTTTCTTTTATACAGAATGTAAAAAGGGTGTGTACTCAAGGTCTAGATTTTTATAAATTATATTTTCTACTACTTCATTAAGGACATCTGTAAATGAAAGTGGCCATGAGTCAGCTTCTGATTTATGGTACACTTGGGGGCCCTGCCTTGACTTGTGCTAAGGGGCCAGCATTTCCACCCACCACTGGGAATATCAACACTGTACAAAAGGCAAACAATGTCTTCTTCTCTTCTGAAGATAATTTGGACCTCATAGACCTCTCTGTAAAGGTACTGGGACCTTGCAGTCTGTGGGCTCTGCTTTGACTCGTTGGTGAGATGCAGCCTCAGCCCTGTGGGGATCTCAGTTGAGCGTCCACCCTAGCTCCTACAAACTTTTTCCAAATGTGAAGCCTTCCTTCCATCCTGTACCCCGGCCCTGCCCTCGCTGCATTATTTTCCCATATCCCTCATCTCTATCTAGCATGCTCTATTGTTGATGTTGTCTGTCTCATTCCACTAACATGTAAGCTCAGGGTGGCAGAGATTTATTGCTGTGTTTCCCAGTGCTCAGCGTAGTAGCCTGATAGGTATTTGAAAGAGTGAGTGTGCCAGGGCCAGTTTTCTGACATCTCCTAGCAGGCCAGGGTATGTCCTCCTCTCCCAACTGACCTGTCTGTGCTCTCCCGGCTCCCAGCCAGTGCTGCCCCACACCGCCGTGTGCCTCGTGTGTGGCGAGGCAGGGAAGGAAGACACGGTGGAAGAGGAAGAAGGCAAATTTAACCTCATGCTCATGGAGTGCTCCATCTGCAATGAAATCATCCACCCTGGATGCCTTAAGGTGAACAGCTTGACAGCCCCCACCCCCAGGGCCTCTGGTGGTGCTGATCCCTTGGGATAGACACTGCCACAGAGGCAGTGGGACCGATATGGCACGGTAACTTTCCCTGAGTCTGGTCGTTCTTGTGTGTCAGGTGAGGAGCCCAGAACAGGAAGGGTCTGGAGCAGTTCAGACACCAGTGTCTTTGAGGGAATGAACATATGCCAGCCCCCACGCCCAGGACATCAGAACCATGGAAGGTTCCCAGAGTGTTAGCAGATAGAAAACATGGGCTGCTTATTTGCACCTGAGCCAGAGAGAGACTTCAGGTGCCTGGGTTGCTGGCTGTAGTCTTGGCTCTGCGTTTCTGGGAGGACAGGACCTGGGTTGGGGAGGGCGGGGTCTAAGACAACAGATGGCTGCATTCCTGTTCCTTTGCACCAGGAACCTGTTCCCAGTGTGCCTGGAGCAGCTCTTACCTTCTCCCAGATGACTATTGTGCTGTGCCCTTCTGTTTTAGGCAGTAGATTCATCTTTGAAAGGAAGAGACCACTCTGGGCTGGCATATACCTTTTGTCCCAAGAGAATGTCATCCCTGGCACAGCCCCCATCCGTCCCTGTGTCAAACCTTGCATGTTTGTGTGTTTTACAGAGATCTGGGTGGGCCCGGCCATAAGGATACTTCAGCTCTGAGGCAACCACCACCTCAGCAGGGGTGGGAGATTTGACCCTCATTCCTGCATCACAATCGCACATGAACACACCACTCCAGAGGGGGTAGTGCTGTTTCCTGGGCTTAAAAGTCAGCTCTTTTCTCACATTTTAATTGTTTGGTTATTTCTCTCTCTTCTCTCCCAGCTCATGTGCTCCATGAGGGCAGGGACAACCACATCTGACTTATTCACACCTGACACCCAGTAGAGTGCTCTGGAAGGTCCTTTCTATGTGCCAGGCTTTGAGCTCATGGTTTTACCTAGGTCATCTCAGTGAATTCTTGCAAACCCCTAGTGAGATGGATACGTTGACTTTTTTATAGAAGAGGGCTCTGGCTCACGGGACAGTCCCTGAGAGATAGGGATTCATCATTTGCGCCCTGGCCTAAATCCAGAGCTGCTCATCTCTACCAGCCCCTTTGCAGCTCTTTGTTTTTTAGGCTGGATATGGGATGGATATGACCTGGGGGGGGTGGGGAGAGTGTTGATGTTTCTGGCAGATGCCTCGAGAAACTGTGTGCTTGGGAGGTCCCTTGCCTATGCCTTTCCTGACTTGCTAAGTCCCAGTGTGTCCCTCAACAGATTAAGGAGTCAGAGGGTGTGGTCAACGACGAGCTTCCAAACTGCTGGGAGTGTCCGAAGTGTAACCACGCCGGCAAGACCGGGAAAGTGAGTGCTGGGCTCCAAGTCCCAGGGTCAGCCAGGAGTGGGGCGGGCCTGGGCCTTGCTATAATCAGCCTCTCCTTGAATTGTCAGGCAGGTGGGGTGCTGTGGACCTGGGGAAGAGACAGGGGCATGGCCAAAGATATACAGTAGGTTTGTTCCTTCTCTCTTTTTGGCCTACAAGCAAAAGCGTGGCCCTGGTTTTAAGTACGCCTCAAATCTGCCCGGCTCCCTGCTCAAGGAGCAGAAGATGAACCGGGACATCAAGGACGGGCAGGAGCCTGCCAAGCGGAGGGGTGAGTGTGAGGAGGCGCCCCGGCGCAGGTCGGACGAGCACCCCAAGAAGGTGCCCCCAGACAGCATCCTACGTAGAAAGTCCGACGACGTGCACCTGAGGAGGAAGCGGAAATATGAGAAGCCCCAAGAGCTCAGTGGCCGCAAGCGAGTACGGACTGGGAGTGGCTGGATGGCAGAGGGGGTGGCCTGGCTGGTCCTGGGGGTGGGGGTAGGGAGGGGTTGGGGTTGGGCAGTGGGTAAGACTTGGGATCCTGGCCTCTTGCTGTCCTGAGCAGGTCACTTAAGTCCTGAGAGCCTGGCCCAAAGAAAGGAGGGGAAAACCAGTGAGTCACTCCTCTTCCCACCCCCTTTAGGCCTCGACGCTTCAAACGTCCCCGGGTTCCTCCTCTCACCTCTCGCCGAGGCCCCCTCTAGGCAGCAGCCTCAGCCCTTGGTGGAGATCCAGTCTCACTCACTTCCAGCAGCAGGTGCTCCCACGTCGGCCCCCCTCCTGAGGCCCTGGGGACTTGCGAGTCCTGGGCTGTCCCCCACCCTGCCCCACTGGTCCTCCAACCCACTGCCGCCAACTCTCCTGAGGCGCCTCTTCCCATGGTTTCCCAGGCTTCAGCTCAGAGCTATAACTTGTGGTTCTGGCGTGGGGCCTAGCAAGCTCTGTGACAGAGCCTCAGCTAGTTGGGATCCAAGCCTCCTGGAAGCCCTGTGAGTCTGGGCCCGGGATCTGGTGGCCCTGCTCCGCCTACTGGCCTTGCCATCACCAGCCACACGGTGGCGCCTGGGGTCTCCTCTCAGCTCTAGCCCTTCCAACTTGGCTGGGAATGCCCACAGGCCTGTGCTCCAGGCCAACTCCAGAGCCAGGACTGATTTGAATGAGTGGCTGCATTTCTCTGGGTCTGTCCAGGGTGGGAGGTCAATTAGATGGGAACAATTTGACCATAGTCCCCTTCCTTTTAGCTTTTTTCATGAAAGCAGCAGGCAGGGCCTATCCATCTATTAGTCAGATGTGAGGAGATGGCATTTGTGGGGAAGATGACCCTTCAGCCCCTACCCTAGAGACTGTGGGCTCATGGTGGGCTTGGGTGTAAGGGGACCAAGTTCTATAAGCCCCAGGAGCAAGCTCCATATCCTTTCTTTCCCGTGACAGCTAAAACCTGGCAAAGAAGATAAGCTTTTCAGGAAAAAGGTACTGTTTTCTGCCCTCCCTCCTTGTGCCCTAGGCCAGAGTGATCAGAGCTGCCTGGGCCACAGTTCCATGGTAGAGGGGCAAGAGGCCTTGGGTGGGTACAGCCCTGAGCCCTAGAGGCTAACCGGCTCTCCTTCTCTCTTGCCCTCAGCGACGGTCCTGGAAGAACACGGAGGACCGGATGGCACTGGCCAATAAGCCCCTCCGGCGCTTCAAGCAGGAACCCGAGGACGATCTGCCTGAGGCTCCCCCCAAGACCAGGGAGAGTGATCACTCACGCTCTAGCTCTCCCACCGCTGGGCCCAGCACTGAGGGAGCCGAGGGTCCAGAGGAGAAAAAGAAGGTGAAGATGCGCCGGAAACGGCGGCTTCCCAACAAGGAGCTGAGCAAGGAGCTGAGCAAAGAGCTCAACCATGAGATCCAGAAAACTGAGAGCAGCCTGGCCAACGAGAACCACCAGCCCATCAAGTCAGAGCCTGAAAGTGAGAATGAAGAACCCAAGCGGCCCCTGGGCCTCTGTGAGCGCCCCCACCGCTTCAGCAAGGGGCTCAATGGGACCCCCCGGGAGCTGCGACACCAGCTGGGGCCCAGCCTACGCAGCCCACCCCGTGTCATCTCCCGGCCCCCGCCCTCCGTGTCCCCACCCAAATGCATCCAGATGGAGCGCCATGTGATCCGGCCACCACCCATTAGCCCCCCGCCCGACTCGTTGCCCCTGGACGATGGGGCAGCCCATGTCATGCACAGGGAGGTGTGGATGGCCGTCTTCAGCTACCTCAGCCACCAAGACCTGTGTGTCTGCATGCGGGTCTGCAGGACCTGGAACCGCTGGTGAGGGGCAGCCCTCTGTTGGGCTCTAGGTTAAGGCTCACACTGCGCCAGGAATGGCCTGTGAGTCACTTGTGATATTCTGTCCCCAGTGTAGCTTAATTGTGCTCTGCAGAGAATTCCAGGTGGCTACCAATCTGGTCTTGTCACAGGAGACCCTGTTTTGCTTCCTGATTTAGCTTCCTAGAAGGTGAAAAATAAGGACCAAGTATTGTCTTTAGGGCAGTGGTTCTCAACCTTCCTAATGCTGTGACCCTTGTTTCTCATGTTGTTGTGACTCCCAAGCATAAAATTATTTTTGTTGCTACTTCATAACTGTAATTTTGCTACTGTTATGAATCATAATGTAAATATCTGATATGCAGGATATATTTTCATTGTTACAAAGGGGTCGTGACCCACACAGGTTGAGAACTGCTGCTTTAGGGAGTTAACCTAGGTGAAGCACCAAGGTGCCTATTACTGACTCTAATGTCAGCTTGATATGAATCAGCCTTTTGGCCTTGACTGTTCTTTATGCACAGACAGGCCTTCCTCTTGTGGTGGTTTGGAGTAAAGCCAAACAGGTGTCCATATGTGTGTGGGATGAGTGCTAAACAGAGACGAGTCCAGAGGGCTGAGTTAAGGAGTTCCTCACGAGTTGGTAGGTGGAGGAGGGTTACCACAGCTGGGCAGGGGCTCCCTCTTCTGATAGATGATGTCCCCTTGCTGGGTCCATCCCCAGGTGCTGCGATAAGCGGTTGTGGACACGCATCGACTTGAACCACTGCAAGTCCATCACACCCCTGATGCTGAGTGGCATCATCCGGCGGCAGCCTGTCTCCCTCGACCTCAGCTGGACCAACATCTCCAAGAAGCAGCTGAGCTGGCTCATCAACCGCTTGCCTGGTCAGCCCTGGGCCAGGGACCCCAGTATGTAGTGGTGGTGGCTAGGGCATGTCACCTGACCATGCCCTCTTCTCTGTCCCCCCCAGGGCTCCGAGACTTGGTGCTGTCGGGCTGCTCATGGATTGCGGTCTCGGCCCTCTGCAGCTCCAGCTGTCCTTTGCTTCGGACCCTGGATGTACAGTGGGTGGAAGGACTAAAGGATGCCCAGATGCGGGATCTCCTGTCTCCACCCACAGATAATAGGCCAGGTGCGTTGCCAGGCTGGAACTGTGCCTGGGGTCATGTGTGGTGGGGTCATGGAGCTGTGCTGTTGGATCTGGATCTGACCACAGACCATCACTGGTATGTCTGTCATCCAGCCTACTAAGGCCTCATCCCCTCTGTGGCAGACGCAGGGATGAGTTTCTGCTGCTGTGTGTTCAATGGGGATTTGGGACAAGGCAGAGGTTCTTTTGCATGTGGGGAATTCTACTCCTGGGGGCTCTACGTGCATCTGGCTGCTTTTCTGTTAACTTGTCCTTTGTTGGCTTCAAGCCTCCATGCCTGCTGGGTCAATGTTATTAGACAAGGGCAGGGGCCAGGATGATGCCCTTCTAGTTCGGGCTACCTGAGTCTGGGCTCCTCACAAATAGTTAAATGGCCATGGGGACCTGCTGGTTGGCCTACTACTGCTCGGTGGAATGTGGGCTCAGTATTTCTAGATGCTTTATCAAGTGAATATAGAAATCTAAACTTTGGGCTCGGCGCCTATAGCTCAACAGGCTAAGGCGCCAGCCACGTACACCTGAGGTGGTGGGTTCGAATCCCCAGCCTGTACCCACCAAACAACAATGACGGCTGCAACCAAAAAAATAGCCGGGCGTTGTGGCAGGCGCCTGTGGTCCCAGCTACTTGGGAGGTGGAGGCAAGAGACTCACTTGAGCCCAGGAGTTGGAGGTTGCTGTGAGCTGTAATGCCAGGGCACTCTACCCAGGGGGACAGCTTGAGGCTCTGTCTCAAAAAAAAAAAAGAAATCTAAACTTTGGTGTAGAATTTTTATTTTTTTTTATTTTACATTATTATTATTATTTTTTTTTAAGAGACAGAGTCTTTACTTTGTTTACACTCAGTAGAGTGCTGTGGCATCACAGATCACAACAACCTCTAGCTCTTGGGCTTAGGCGATTCTCTTGCCTCAGCCTCCTGAGTAGCTGGGACTACAGGCACCTGCCACAATGCCC
>CAUYTI010106048.1:87-22338 GCA_963575145.1 Galago senegalensis | reverse complement strand
CCCATCTCCCTTCCCCTCTCCCTTCCTCATCTCCCTTCCTATTTCCCATCTCCCTTCCCATCTCCCTTCCCCTCTCCCTTCCTCGTCTCCCTTCCCATTTCCCCTCTCCCTTCCCCTCTCCCTTCCCCTCTCCCTTCCCTTCTCCCTTCTTCATCTCCCTTCTTATCTCCCTTCCTCAGCCGCTGACACTCCCTTGTCTGTGTTCTATCTCCACGCATTTGTCTGCTCTCGGCATTCCATGTAAGTGGGGTCATATGACACTTGGCCTCTTGTGCCTGGTTTCTTTCCTTCTGGAGTCCCATTTCCAAGGTTCATCAGCCCCATAGCAGGTGTCAGGGTGTCGTTCCCTTTTATGGTTGAGCCCCGTCCTGTCCTGTGGACCCAGCACACTGTATTTGTCCACTCGTCAGTGATGAACATTTCAGCTGTTGCTGCTTCTTTGGGCCATTCTTTCCACTGGACATTGCAGTGCCAGTGATCTGTCAGGTACAGCTGGCACTCACCATGCTGTTCTGGGAGGAGGAGTGAGGGACCTGCTACATTGCCCAAGGGGAAACTCTTGCCCCCTTGGGATCTCCCCTGTCATGGAGGAGGAGTGACGGTGCTGGGCAGGTCTGAATCTTGAGAATTAACTGTACCTGGGTGAGCCTGTGCTGTGCCACTTAGATGCTGTGTGACCTTGAGCAGGTCACGTTTATCTCTGAACCTGCTTTCTCACTTGTCAAATAAGGTATTAGTACAGGCTGAGGAGTCCTAATCTGAAAATCCAAAATCTGAAATGCTCCAAAAATTCAAAACTTTTTGAGTGCTAATAGCATGCTTACAGAAGATGTTCATCAGAGTATTTTGGATTTAGGGGTTTTCAGATTAGGGATGCTCAACCAGCCACACGAGCATTCCAAAATCTGGAAAAGGCTGGAATCCAAAACACTCTGGCTGCAAGCATTTTGGATAAGGGATGCTCAGCCCAAAATTCCTGCCTCCTCAGTGGTGTCGCAAAGATGAAATGTGGCACCAGGAGGATCAGCACACTACAGATCCCAGAGCGCCCAGCACATGGCTGCCTGTTTATCTTGTTGTTGAGCTGAATTCACAGAACACAATAAGCTGTCTAAAGTGAGCAGCAGTGGCATCTGTGACTTCACAGTGCTGTGCACGGTCACCTGCATCTTGTTCCGGGGGCACTCACCATGCCCAGAGGAGACCCCACGCCACTCACCCCGCCCACAGCCCTGGCACCCACCATCTTCTCTGTCTGATAGTTTCCCTGTGACCCCACACCACTCACCCCGCCCACGGCCGTGGAACCCACCATCTTCTCTCTAACAGTTTCCCTTTGACCCCCACACCACTCGCCCCGCCCACAGCCCTGGCACCCACCGTCTTCTCTCTGTCTGACAGTTTCCCTGCTCTGGGTATTTCTGATACCACGTGTGGTCTTTGTGGCTCCTTCACTTAGCACTGTGACTTCAAGTTAACCCACGTCACAGCCATGTCTGTGCTGCTTTCACGGTGGGAACGTCAGATGGTGCAGCCATTGTGGCCAATAGTTTGGTGGCTTCTCAGAAAATTAAACATACACTTACCACGTGACCCAGCAGTTCCACTCCTGAGATTATAGCTAAAAGAATTGAAAACAGGCTTTGGGGAAACACATCTGCTCACAGATGTCTGTGGCCACACTCTTCCCAGTAGCTAAGGTGTGCACAACCCAAATGGCCATTGGCAGGTGACGAGGCTGGCCACCCGCAGCCCGTCTGTGCAGTTGAATGGGAGCCTTTACCATCATTGTCACTGTAATTTGCTCAACTCCCCCGACCTGTCAGAACTAACCTCAGCTAACTAACTTCCTCCCAGGAAGTCTAACCCAAGAGTGGAGACTAGCCCTCTCCTGACAGGGACCCCGTCTTCATCTCTGCAATGCCTCTTCCATCCCAGCTCGTGCACTGCTTCCTTCCCAAGTATTTGCCACCTGCCGTGGACAAGGTCATTCCCCTGGGGAGGGACGGACAACTAAGTCAGGGGACAAGAGCACCTGGGGTGGGGAATGTGCTGTGCACAGAATTTGGGGGCTATGTGGGTACTGGGGTGTCCCACCCTTGCTCAGGTGGATGAGGAAGAGATGTTTGCACCAGCGACTGAGTGAGGAGGAGGCAGCCTTTGCAAAGAGGGAGTGATAAGATTTCCTCAAGGGGGTGATAATCCTGGGTCCATTGGTGGAGCTAAGCCAGGAGGGCAGGGGTCGCAGGGGTCCCAGGGGTCCCAGGGCTCCACAGTCAGGCCGTGTCGGGCTTTCTTTCTTGGCCTGTGGGCACAGGGTGAGGGGGGTCAGGGCATGACCCAGAGGGAGGGGCTCACACCAGCATGGGAGCGGTGAGGGTGACCTGGGTAGGAGACACCCAGGGGTGGACACAGTGAGGTGGTCCCGTCCTAACTTCTGGTTTACTCAACTGTCCCTGCTACAGAGACCTCGAGGGCAAGGGCTGGGTCTTAGGCCTGGAGGAAAGGCTCAGGAAAACAGACCAACAGACCGTGGCATGCATGGGTCAGTGCAGTGTGCGGACTGAGTGGGCCGTGGACAGAGCCAGCTGCACCTGCCAGGTCATTGCTGGGGACCAGAGTGACTCCTTAGTTTCCAGGGCGATGGGGAACCACAGGCTCAGCCTGGGGAGGCAGCTGCGTGTCTGCCTGGCCAAGGGGCCCACTGGGGGGCACAGAGCTCTCCATCCCCTAGTGGGTGATCCTTAAGGACGTCCAATCAGATGGTGCCGCCCAGGGGCCAGCTCCTAGAAAGACTGGCCCTGTCTCCGGCCGTCACCTGCCCCTGGAAAGCCTGTGCTGTGTGACTTGCTGGCTTGTTGGCTGTTTCCCTCTCGCTGTGTCACTTCCATGACAATCATGAGAGAATCTAGGGAGAGTGGCCGGTGACATCCAAGACCTCAAAAGCACAGCCAGACAGTTCCAGACTTCCAAGCATGACAACCGAGGCTCTCAGGGGAACATTCTCAGTGGGGCAGAAAGACTCATCAAATTCATGAAGGACACAGCTTGGTAAATCTTCAGAAATGTTCTGCTCCAGCAGGAGTTTAAACTTCAGATGTGCCTGGACCAGTTCCCACAGGAGAGACTGCAGACTCAGCACAGGGGAATCCTGTGCTGATGTCTTTTTGATTCTCAGATACTGTACCCTGGCAGGGCCCTCCTGGGCTCTGTTTTAGGCCCTATGGTGGCAGCTGTATGGGACACGCTTGGTCTCTGCTCTCATGGTCAAGTAGCCAAGATGGACATAAAACATAAACATGTAAATCAAGATTAACAATAAACTGTGCTGAAGGCTATGGTGAGAAATAACAGGAAACCTAACATATGGGTGTGAAGCATGGGACCTTAAGGGATGAGTAGGAGTTCACCAGAGAAAAGCAGAGGCAATGGCACGGGAGGAGCCCTGTCGTGGGAAAGCCCTTCCTGAGTAAGAAGAGGGACAGAGACCACCGGAGCATGGGGTGAGGAAAGATGTGGTGTTAGAGAAGGTTAAGAAAGGGAGGCCAGGACTCAGGTCCCACACGGGGTTCTGCATCTTATCCTAAATGCCACTGTGATGTCAAGCAGGTAAACCATGCAAGGCCCTGCTTTCCTGGGGGCGGGGGGTGGGCAAACCAGGGTGGAAGCCGCAGAGCTGTGGGGGACAGAGATGCTGGTTTGCACCTAGGGCTAAGTGAAGGTCAGACACAGGGTCTGAGGTCGTAGTCTCCTTTCTTTCTGGGGCCATTCAGTAATACCTTTTCCCTGAAGACCTTTCCAAAGGCACCACTTAAGGCAGGAATTGTCAGACCCACAAACCAAATCCACTTGCCACCAATGTTTTGTTGCCCCGTAGTCCCAGCTGTTGATTGTAGATCACCTGTGGCTGCTTTCGGGGCCTCCCCAGCAGCAGCAGAGAGTGTGTGGCTGGCAAAGCCACAGGTGTGTATTATCCTGCCCTTTACAGCAGACTTTGCCAGTTCCCGACCTAGGCAAAGTGAGCGAGGGACACATTTTCAAAACCGAAATCTGTTGGCTCAGAGTCTTCCCAGTACTTAAAAGTATTCAGTTCTTTTGAAAAATGCTGAAGTACACAGATTTCTTTTTTTCTTTCTTTTCTTTCTTTCTTTCTTTTTTTTTTTTTTTTTTTTTTTTTTTTGCAGTTTTTGGCCAGGGCTCGGTTTGAACCCGCCACCTCCGGCATATGGGGCCGGCACCCTACTCCTTTGAGCCACAGGTGCCGAACATAGTACATAGATTTCTTAAACTGATGTTTGTTTGTCTTTGAGCTTTCACTGACATTATAGAAGAACTTCACCTTGTGCTGTGGGGTTAGAAAGTCAAAGTTAGAACTCAGTCATTGGAAATGTTGGGCAATTTTATTTGTTTAAATTTTTTTTTTTTTTTTTTTTGAGACAGAGACTCAAGCTGTCCCCCTGGGTAGAGTGCCGTGGCATCACGCTCACATCAACCTCCAACTCCTGGGCTCAAGCGAGTCTCTTGCCTCCGCCTCCCAAGTAGCCGGGACCACAGGTGCCCACCACAACGCCTGGCTATTTTTTGGTTGCAGCGGCATTGTTGTTTGGAGGGTCCGGGCTGGGGATTCGAACCCGCCACCTTAGGTGTACGTGGCTGGCGCCTTAGCCGGTTGAGCTACAGGCGCCGAGCCTATTTGGCCTATTTGTTTAAATTTATACTGTGGTGCTAGCATCTCCTGACGTGTTACTTTATTTTTTGTCCTTTCTCTGAAATGCTAGCTTTTCCTCTATTCTGTTAAATATGAACTTCGGGAGGATGTCTCTAGAAGGTGCTTTAGGCCCTTTGCAAGAGTACAGGTGGGCTTCACGCACAAGATTCCTCCGTGTTCTGCAAATGTAGAAACATCCTGCCAAGTCAAACATCCAAACAGGATGACAACGACACGAGGAGGCTGGTTTTCCAGATTCCACCTTTCCCCTTTTCCATCATTTTCGTATGTGATCTCCTGCTGCCAAACTCCATCCAGAATTTTCAGATTCGCTTTATTTCCATATTTGAGCTGATCTGCACTTGGAGAACTGGCCATATGTCTGCCAGGCGCCAGCGACCACTGGCAGAATTGCGAGGTTGGGACTGAACAGATGGGCTTTCTAGTTACATGTGCTGCTTCCTCCCTGATACATGTCAGGAAAAAGAGAAGCCACTTCAGTAACGCCTTGATTTTTCCACCAGTGTTGGAAGCATCCATGATGCCCGTGTATCAGTCTTCATTTCAGCATCATTGCCTCATCGGCTGCTTCAGACGGCTAGAAGAAGTTTAGTGACTTGGAAAATTTGAGGCCCAACTTCTGCTAATATGTTAGAGAATCCCTTTGTCTGTGGAACACAAATATTGGAGAGAAGACTTTTATATTCCCCAAATAAATTATCATTACTACTGCTTAGGGGAAATACACTCAAACCGCTGGATGCTGAGTTTATTGCTTAAATGTTGACAGCTTTTGTGGGTTATGGCAGTCTAGGCAGTAAGGTATAAATAGGGGTTGCCTGACCGATCTGTTTAGGAAAGGCTGGCTAGACAACTGAACGGCGTTGCTTCCTGCAGGACTTCTCAGAGCCTTCACTACACTGATAAGGAGTGGGACCCTTTAGGAGACGCTTTTACAGTAGATAGTATTTTCCTCATCATGTTCATCTACTGAGTGTCTCCCCATGCTAGGGTTCCATGGAATGTACTTTGGGAAGCACTGGTGTCATGCCCAGAGGGCAAACTTAGATCAGGAAGCCTAAGCTAGACCTGTCACTTGACCTTGAATGTGACCGTTCCTGCACGGAGCCTCTACTTCCTAAACTTAAAATGGAGCTGAAAACTAGTCTCTGCCTCGAGCTTCATCTGCCTGGAAGGAGCACTTGGAAGGGCGTGGTGGCCGCCACAGGGCACCCAAACGCCACCCTCCTAAGTTGCAAGGTTCCTTTGGTTCTCTCTGGAGCTCAGCCAGGCTTTTGTCTTTTCTTCTCTGTGTTTTTTTGCTCCTCTTTGAATCAGCGACAGAAAGAAAGGAGATGGCCTTTGAGTTAGTGGGGGCAGCCTGGAGGGGTGGAGGCCAACATAAGGCCAGGACATGGCTCAGGAATGTCAGAGGCCCCAGGAAGGCTCCCGGCCATCATTAGTAGCTGCTGGTCTGCCCTGGACTCTGCTTCCCTGGTTGTACCACACCATGCGACGAATCTGTTCCATCCATCCGCTGGTTCACTTGTGCATTCATTCAATCCATGTGCAGGCACCATGCAGGGCACCAGGGAGGAAGAGGAGTCTAAGCCAGGAACAGTGATTTGCTGTTGATGAGGTCACTGAAAAGGGCAGTGGTTCTTCTGGCAAAAAAGATGGTTGTCAGATCACAGATTCTAATGGACAAGCCAGCGGAACTGAAGGAAGAAGGTGGCCAGAGTTCCAGGAATCGAGCCATAGGCATTCAGAGTGTCCCCTCACTGGGTGGAAAGGCACTCACCCTGTCTGGCGTCCCTCCCTGCCCTCTGCCCCACCTCAGGAACAAGCCCTTCCCCCACCGCCATGGCAGTGTGATGGTAGCACTTGTGTCCCTCATTCTGTCCCAGACGATGTGGCCCTCCTGTTTCTGCTGATCAGCACATCCTAAATGTCACCCTCCTCAGTCGCTGCTCACGAATTTTCCAGGGGTCAAGAAGGTCAAGCCAAGAATACTTGCCCATCTGGGAGACTTAAAATCTATTTTTAGAATATTGTTTTGAAGGTTCAGATCCATCCTGGTGATCAGTTTATTAAAACACAGCGCTGCTTGGTCGATGCTGTCAGCCACACGCCTTGCATCCTGGCCATGGGCAGGGGTCTTCTGACCCATCATCATGACTCTGTTGCCTGTCGTGTACTGGTCAGCTCCCCCCTAGACCCTGCTCCTCCCTCCTCCCTGTCCACTGTAGTGGCCCGGTCATCTTTTCTGCATCCTCTGCCACTGGGGTAAAGAGAAGACTCTTGGAAAGATGATCTGACTTCTCAGCCTCTCCGTCCCTGGCAAGTACATGACCTCTGGGCCTCCGCTGTCCTCATCTGTAACACAGGCAATGAGATGGTTCTCTGCTGTGACCACAGTGGGAATGGAAGGAGCCTGGTGCACAGCAGAAACGCCCAGTGTCACTGAGGGGGGACACTGGAGTTGGATGGGCAGGAACAGACTTCAGCATTCGGCAAGCCCTGCAGCTCAGGCTCAAGGTCAAGCGGGTGATTACTTGCCGACCTCCTGGTGCCAGGACCCAGTAAAGATGTCCAGGACCCAGCCACAAACACGGCCGTTACCATTCCTGTAGTCACGAAGCTGGGTTTGTTCTCCTGGGAACTGTGTATGACAGTTAGTAAGCAGTGAATCCCAGGACCCTGGTGAATGCCCAGTGCTAGGATGGAAGGTGTTACGAATAAAGGGACTGGCCCTTCTCTAAGTGTGGAAATTAGCCTCCCGACTCCTGAGGTCACCCAGTGTGTTGATTCTAGAATAGTTCTGGCCTTGTAGGTCTGTCGGACCTGTGGCTGGGGCAGGTGTGTGGACTCAGGAGCAAGGGACAAGTTCACCGACTTCCCTGGGCCTGAGAGGGGGCCCGGAGATGGTGGGAGTTGTCCGAGAGGCTGGAGCCTGCCCCATGAGCTGTGGGCACCCAGTGTAGACAAGACAGGGCTCAGTACTTCATTTGGGGACCTTGGCGGCCTGCAACTGGAGATTGTGGGTCTCACTTCCTCACACAGATGCCAGGTGTGAGAAACATCTTTCATTAATTAACCGCTAATGCCTGGAAGGTGACAGAGGGGGCAGAGCCGTGGTGGAACTTGGTGCTGCTGTGTCTCTCAGAGGATAGCGGGACCTGCTAGTGTGTTTGCACCTCCTGGAATCTCCCCTGTGTGAGAAGGTTGTTCCTAGCAGCTTCAGGGAGAGACACAGAGGGTTCTCCCTACCCGTCCCTTATCTCTTGGGACACACACGTGCAAGCCACACTCACCCACCCTCACACAGATATCCACCTATCCAGGTGCGTGCATGTAGTACATGCCCTCAGGGATGCCCCTCTCCACCCCCACGCCCCAGTGTTTGAGCGCAGCTGTGCTCAGAATGACCACACCCACACCTTGCTCATGCAGCCCCCAGTGAGCACCTGTCCTCATACAGTCATGTCCTCTGTCCTCAGGTGTTTATAAGTAACTCCTGCACTGGACCACATGATGCCTATTTTGAAGGTTCTGTTCTTGGGCAGGAAGCACAGCCCTTAGGTGCCCTCATGTGCCGTGATGTGAGCATCTCAGGGAGGGGAGAGGGGATTCTTCTTCCCAAACGGGTGCTGAGCAGCCGTGTGTCACCCTGGTCATGAGGCCTTTGTTTCCCCTGATGACACCAGGGTCACTTGAGGAACTAGTCCCCTGAAGACCTCTGCCCTGGGTGACACATTGGATATTTGGTAAATAAGCAAATCAGACCTTTTGAGCTAAGGACCCTCTAGTAACTCCCACTTAATTTTTAATCAAGTTCAAGCCCCTGGCAGTAGCCCCTTCCCACCTCCCCTGTCTACCCACGCCCTCAGCCCCACAAACTGCCTGCCCCTTGCTGGCCACAGCCCCATTATGGGTCAGCTCCAGGCCTCTGTTCCAGTAGCCTCTGGGGGTCGCCCTCCTGAGCCCTCCCTGTTACCATGGATGGTGCCCTCCCTTGCAGCTTCCTAGAGCAGGCGCTGGGTTCTGTGGTTCCATTCTTCCTCGTGTCCATAAGGTTCTGGTTCAGGGTCCTCATCGAGGATGATGTGGATTCAGGATCATGTGCCCTGGGGTGCAGCTGTAACCAGCCAGCGCTGCCCTCAGGGAGCTTTAACTGGGGATGGGGCTGAAGGACTGGAGATGGCTACGGACAGTGGACGGGAACATGTGCATGTGCGTGTGGAGAACAAGGGGTGCTATCTTATATGGGGTGAGCAGAACTGTTTTCTGATTGATGGCTTTATTTATCGTTCATTTCCCACTGGTGGCCGTAGTCCCACAAAGGCAGACTTTGTTCTTCTTTGCACACCTGTGCTGAGAGGATACCTGGTACCTGGCTGGTGTCAATGCAATGGTGAAATGAGAAATGATTGAATGTTCTTAACGGGCGAAGGGAGTGCAGTTGTTCAGTGGTTGTTGGCTGTGCTGTGTGTCAGGGACAAGGTGGGAACCCTGAAACCTGCTCCAGACACTGGGGCAGAGTGGGAGTGATGGGAGGCAGCTGATTATATCGGTGATGGTGGCGATTGTGGTGACAGTGTTCATGGAGATGGTGGTGATGGTTGTGATGGTGATGGTGGTGGCGGTGATAGTGGTGATGGTGAAAGTGGTGATAGTGGTACTGGTGGTGGTAATGGTGGTGATGTTGGTGGTGGTGGTGGTGATGATGTTAATGGTGATCATGGTGGTGGTGGTGATGACGATGGTGGTGATCATGGTGATGGTGGTGATCATGGTGGTGGTGATGGTGGTGATAATGATGGTGATGATGATGTTACACTGGTTTCCGTAGGCACAAAATCAATGTCAATGCCCCATAATGATGATGATCAAGGGGCAGCAGAGCAAGAGAGCTGTACAGGTTTAGCAATTAATTTGCATTTTGTTCTAAATGAAAAAGGAAGCTCCAGGGGAGGAGAGTGAGCAGGAAAGAGCAGGGTTAGTGTCCTATTTCTAAGGATCAGATCATGGGGAGACGAGTGAGAGGCCAGGGAGGTATCTGGGACAGGTGCCGGTGGCTGGACCAGGCTGTGGCAGTGAAGGTGGCAAACAGAGCTGGGCTCAGGTCCAATTTGTACTTTATGTGCTGCTCTTTTTTACCTTGGCTACTAGGAGGCTCAGGCCACACATGTGCCCTTCTCTGGAGCCCACGTGCTGTCTATTGAGAGCTCCCCTGGTGCTGTTGCCGGTCCAGAGCCCCCTTCCTTCAGCATCCCTCCAGCTTTCCCTTCATCTTGCTTCTTTGTGTACATTTCTGGGGACACCGCCGATCCTCTGTGGAGGGAGGTGAGGTGCAAATACAGTGATGGTCGTGCCGCCATCTCTTATGGTCATCTTTATCTTTAATGAGCCTATAGGCTGGTGGAGATCTGTCCTTTGCTTTCCCTGTTATGCCAAGAAATCTTCAGGACGGCCAGCTTTCCCAGACCATGTGGACTATTGGTTCTGCTCCCATCTGGCGTCTGTAGGTGGAGGAGGAAAGGCGAGGATAAGAACACGGAATAAATTGCCTCTGGGAAGAAAGGATCCATCTGTATCCTGCATTCATGGACTGTGGCCTTGGGGAGATGATGGCCAATCGATATGTGGTCAGTGGCCTGCAGCTGCCGTGACTCATGGCAATTTCTAGGCTCCTACTGGATGCCAGGCGCTGACCGTTGGGACAATCTCAAGACCACAGCAGAGTATGTCATTGTCCTGGCTTCCCTAATGGTTGCCGAGCTACAGGGAGGAGTCTTCAAACAAGACAGACCTGCACTCCCCTGAGGAGACTGACCCTCCACCTGGGGCCGCTTCATGGACCGTCTGTGGACACAGCATTCACACAGTTAGCGCTCAGTTCCTCTTGGCTAGAGGGAGGACAGCCACACGCCCTGACTGCCCTGGGTTGGCCCTGAGTTATTCTTTTTGTCTTGCTGTCCCATCTCATGCCCTTCATGACGGAGGACTATGAGGGGGTCTTGGGTCAGCGTACTCAGTCCTGCCCACCCTGTGGCTAACCAGATGGCTAGCTGCTCCGGACCTCAGTCTGCTCATCTTTAAAGTGGATATAAAAAATAATGGTGTCAAGCACATGGATTTACTGTGAGGATCGTGTAAGGTGGTGCTTTGGGACAGTCCTGGCCTGCACAAGCAGTGACAACTTTCACTCCGTAATTGCAATCATATTAATTATGTAACACAATTTATTACAGTGAAAATGTCTACCCCATGTTACCCACACTGCCATGGTACGCTAATCAGACAATGTGGTTGTGTGTGGATTACAACATGCTATCTGTGTGTTGGGTCTCCGGAATGTATGGCCACCCTGTGGCCACAAGGGTGATCAGATGTAGAAATGAGGTGAGAGGGGCTGAGGGGCTGCCCAGAGGCCCTGGGCTGGTAACAGCTGCAGCCTTGTCGACATCAGACCCGAGGGAAGCTCCAGGGGTAGGTGGGTGGGACGACCAGGATGCCCAGGGTGTTGCCCTGTGTCTGAAGGCCTCAGCACAGCCACGTGTGGTAATGACCCCTTTGGAGTAGTGGTGGCACAGAGAGACCTCAAGTGAAAAACCGGCTCTCCACATCCTGCGTGGGCCTGAGGGGGCTGGCCTGGCCTTTGGACACTGGTAACCTCCTGCTACCCATGAGTTATCTGTTAACATCTCACTCTGGCCTTTCCCAGCATGTCCAAGGCTCTCTGGGGATCTTGGGTGTGTGTGAACTCAGGGATCCCAGCCTCCTCTGCACATGTGGCAGTGAGGCAACTTAGTCTACTGGGTGTGGGAATGACCCTGTGCTGGCCGTAGGAGGCTCAGGGATGGGGTGTACATATATGCAGGGCAGGGGGAGGGCATGCAGTCCTGATCAAGGTTGGGCTCCAGTGCCAGCAGCCAAGCTGGGGACACCACAGGTCTGCAACCTTCCACCTGTGTGACACTGAGAGGTAAAATTGTAAAAGCCCCGGAGGGACTCAGGTCTGTCACTGCCGGAAGAAGTGTCCCTTCCCTGTCTCAGGAGGGGCCTGGGGCACCTCGGGCCTTCATCTGTGGTCCTGTCACAGTGATGGCTGAACCCTGGTCCACACAGTGATCGTGGGACGGAGCTGCAGGGTGAGGATGGGAGTGACGCTGCCCTTCTCCCTGTGGGTCTCCAACGTCACCACGTGTTTTCCATTCTAACTGCTCTTCATTCTTACAAAGTAATAACCCTCCACAGGCCTGCAACATGGCCTGTGGAGAAGTACCTGTCCCCTCCCTCCCAGCCCCTGACAGCCAGCGTTCCCCATTTCCGTAGGTCCACAGCTGTGCTCTCTGCACACCCCAGCATGGGCCGGGCACAGCCCCTTCACGCCTCGGGCGCATGTGGCTCATGACTATGCACACTGTTGTGGGTTGTTTGACCTAGCCTTTACCCCGGATCAGTCTCCTATCAGAGCACACAGATCTGTTTTATTCTTTCCCACATCTGCACACAGGTTGTTGAGAGGGTGGACAGTTGCTTGGCCAGTCTCCTACTGGCGGGCGTGTGGGTTGCTACCAGGCTCTCTCGACAAACAACACGCCCTGAGCCTCCTGGGATATTAGTCTTCATGCATGCCAGAGTCTACACCCAGAGCCTGGCTCCCGGAGCCAGGAGGGCTGCTCCCCTTTGTGTGTTCATGGACTGGCTTGTTTGGCAGCCCTGCATGGTGCCTGTGTAAGACAAGGGACTGAGCCTGTCAGGGACAGGAGGAATGTGCTGACTTCCCAGAGTACGGAGCATTTAGCTGAGGAGCTGAGGTTTATGAGGCAAAGAAGCAGCTGGGAGGGGAACAAGCATGGGTGGGGTCAAAGCATGAGCCAAGGTCCTGGGGCAGGGATTAGAGAAGCCCTCAGATCTCCATCATGGAAGGCCAGAAGGACCGTCGTGGGTGACTTCCAGTAGACTGTGGGAGGGAGGGGGCTCCATGGGAGGTGAGTGGAACACGCAGACCCCTGAGTGTTTGCGTGGCCCCTGAGGGTGCACCCTGGTCAGAGTGAGCCCCCAAGGGTTTCCATTGCTCTAATAGCCCTCTTGGGCCTGAGGCTGTGAGGCATCACTGTGGCTCTTCAGGAGTCTCACAAGCTTGATGGTCACGTGATGACCTTTGTTTTGGTCTTGACTTTGGTCTTCCAGATGAGATGGACCAAACTCCCCCAGTGCGTTCCGAGTATCTGGTCTCAGGGATTCGAACTCCCCCTGTGAGGAGGAACAGCAAACTGGCCACCCTGGGCAGGATCTTCAAACCCTGGAAATGGAGGAAAAAGAAAAACGAAAAACTGAAGCAGACCACGTCAGGTAAGCCACTGGTGACAGCAGGCAGCAGGCTCTGCCCAGGAACTGGTGTCGTTGTCACGGCATCACAGTGCTGCGGCCTCTGCTGGTCTGTGTCGTTCCAGCCTCACATGGGGGAGGCAGACTGCACTCTGTAGCCCTTTCTGGCCACCCTTCTGCATTGGCCTCTACAAGTCCCACCTGGCCTTTCTAGGCCCTGGCATCCATGTGGGACCCAGGGCCCAGACTCCAAAGTGCCCAGACTTTATTAAAGGCACAGACCCCAAGTTAGGACAGGGCTGGGGCCAAGACACAGGCTTTGGAGCAGATTCATCTGCTAACCTGACCACACCAGGTAACCAGCAGCTGGCCCACCATAGCCTCTCCTGCCATACCTGGAGTCTCACTCTGAGCTTGCAGGGGCCCTGGTCTCATCTCATAGGTTCCAGCTGAGTTGATTGTCTTGGGACCTGGGTCTTGCCTCCTACTGTGTGCTAGGCACTGTGTCAGCCACAGGAGATATAGCTATGAGCAAATAGTCACAGTCTCTGCCTGAGGCCAGCACATCTGGGGAGGACTGGGGACAAGGCCTACAAATGATAAGTGGGATAAATTGGAACCAGAGGGTGCTGGGCAGGGGGTCATCTGGGTCTGGTCCTGGACCACTGTTTCCAAGAGCCCCATGGTGGCCTTGACACCTGAGGCCTTTGCTCACTGGCAGGCAGAGCCAGCCAGCTACCCACTCCCATATAATCTACCTTGGTGCCCTTGTCCCCACACCCTCCCACACAAGGACCCAGAAGCCCCCCCCACCCCCAACTTCAGTTGTGTCCTCACACCTCACCTGTCCCAGCTCTGTGGGAAGTTGGGTGGACTGGATGGGGGGTACTGCTGCCCCTGCCTCCTCAGAACTGTGAGGCATGAGTCTGAGCCTCAGACAGGCTCACACTGCCAGGCCACACTCTGCCAGGACACACTCTCCATCCTGCACATCTCAGGGATGGGAAATATGCTCAGAGAGGGGGAGTCACCCACCTGAGGTCACATAGCCAGCTGGCGGAAGCCTGGGGCTGGGACCCAGCCAGTGGACTTGGCCCTGGCCCGACCCCCTGGGCTCTGTGATCAGCAGTGACTTGAGGCACAAACCTTGAAGAAGACGGTATCTCATCCACACCTAGTAGCTGACCCTGAAAACAATTAGCAAGGAGCTGCTCCTATGGAGTTAGCCTTGGGCCTTGGGGACCAGCCCTGGTAAGTGGCTGCCTGGGATGTTGCCTCTGGGCATCCCCAGGGTCCCTGTTCCTATCCCAGCTCTGAAGGCACAGACTTGGGGCTTCAGTGGTGGCAGAGCCCAAACCCACCCACGTGCAGCCCCAGAGGCAGGGGCTGAGGTGAGTGCTTCCCCCAGCAGCAGGTCCTCAACTCATACTTTTTTCATCCTTTACGAAAGTATTTTCTTTAACCACTCAAGGAGTGGATTGACAAATTCTCCTTGTCAAAGCAAAAACAAAACAATTATCATTAATCAGCAAATCTTGAGCAGCCCTTATGTGCCAGCCCTGAGGGCACAGGAGGTTCCAGGCCTGGCCCACCCCTAAGCTTTCCACATGGGGAGCTGGGTGACACAGTGAGCAGGTGACTAAACTTGTGAGTCAGCCACGGACTCCAGTGGGGGCTGCAGAGGGTCCAAGCAGGCCCTGGGGAGGAGGGAGGCAGGCCTGGGTGTTGACACAGGTGAGGCAGCCACCTGGAAAGTCAGGGAAAGCGTCACCACGGTGGGGACAGCTCTTGCAGAGACGCAGCTGTGCATCTGTGAAGGCTCCGGGGGCTGGAGCGGGGACCTCTGTGACCCTGGGTGGTACTCTCCAGGCTCACAGTCACCAGCTATGGGACTGGAAGGTCCAGCTTTGTCCTCTGAGGACTCCGGACCCTCACTGCCCTCCATGCTGTGCCTTGAAAGTTCTCCAGGATGCTTTGGGGACCATAAGGTCACAGAGGGTCTTGAGGTTAACACCCACACTGTCCCCACCTTCAACTCCCTCACTCAGCCCTCTGGAAATTTGGGGAGCAGCGCTGAATTTTGTTACTTTCCCCTGGAAGTTGGGTGTTACAGATGGGAGCATTTCAAACCCCTGATTTCACAGGCCTTGTGGGCCAGGACAAGGTAAAGAGAGAACAGAGATGCAGGGAGACATGGAGCAGCAGTGGTGGGGTTGGCGGGGACTGGGGACACACGGCAGACAGTTCCTGGAGGCTTCAGGTTGGGGGAAGAGGCCTCTTGGTAGCTGCCTTGGCAGGGGCTGGTTCCAGCTCAACTGCTGACCAGCTGCCCTGCCTGTAGAGGACTGACACCCTGGCCCCTGAGAGGCGACAGTAAACCCCTGCAGCTGAATTTCAGGGTTACTGGGAGGACCTGAAGTCAGTGCAGGCAGAGTCCCACATCTGTGTCCACCCCCGCCCCCGCACTCAGGGCCCACTCAGTTCCTCAGAGCTTCACCCTGTTCTCTTGCCTTGTTCCATTGGCTGGGCCAGAAACTCCTTCCTGACACCTCCCAAAGGCAACATTCGATTTGTAAGTTTTATCCACAGTTCTGGCACCTGAAAATTGGTTTGGAAATTGGGATTACAGAAAGGAAATTACATTCTCTTTGCCCAAAAGCGCCTTCACCCTGCTATGTTTGGGTTTCCTATTGATCCTCAGCTCTAGGGTAAACCTCTTTAGGGCAGCTGTCCTGGAGGTCCGGGACGGGCTGGGTCCCCCAGACAAACCCCTGCCCGGACATCTTCCCGTTGTGATTTATCCTCTCACCATTTGTGGGGTTTGTCCTCTGTCCTCCCCAGATGTACTGGCCCTGTGGCTGACACAGTGCCTGGCACACAGTAGGTGCTCAATGAATGTGCGGCCAGCTTCCATCAATTGGCTACCCCATTATCATGGCCTGCTCCCAGCCACCACACACCACGAAGGTGGAGGCTGCATTAGTTTTATTCCCCGGTGGCTCCCCAGTACTCAGCACATAGTAGGTGCTCAGTAAACACTTGTGAATCAGTGAAATAATTCCATCCACTGCCTGCTTGTCATCTGCCTCCTCTGCTGGACATGGACCCCCCCCCACAGATGACCTGGCATGGGACACAGAGTTTGCACATGCAGAGAACTGGTGGGCCCCTGGTGACCCAGCCTTGATAGCAGGCACCTTGTCTGAATCTTTCAAAGAAAGAGTACAGGCGATTTCATAGTCTCATATTTGAAAATTAGGGCTCACCTGGAGGCAGGTAGTTTTCTGGACAGTTGGAGAAAAGGAGGTGATTGTGAGGCCAGAGGTCTCCCCAGGAGGAAAGTGAGAAGTGGGGAGGGCAAGGGGCTGAGTGGCCAGAGTGCTTTGTTCTGGGATGGGGAGGCAAGAGGGGCTATTCTGTGGGAGAAATTGATACGATTTGCCAAATCAGGGCTGGTGGAAGGGACGTGGGGAGTGGGCCTCCTCCCTCCTTGTTTGTCTGGTGGATTATTTGAAATCTGTTAACTGGTGCTTTATTGGAAGAAGCTCCAGTGGGAGAGTCTCACGAAAGACTCCGGGCTGTGAACAGGTCCTGCTCGTGGTCAGGGTGCATTTAGCAAAGGCTGACCTAGACCACAGAATAGTACCTGAGGGTGCTAGGGGCAGGGAGAGGCTGAGTTCCTTGGCTGGTAAGTGAAGGAGCATTTGGCGGAGGGTGGAAAGGTGCTGTTTAGATAAACCTCAGCAGTGACAGCCTTGAGAAATCCACAATGCTCCTATTGCTGTGCTCTCCACACATTGCTGGGCAGATGGCTTAGCGAGAAACTTTGGATTTGCTGGGCAGATTTTGCCCTCCCGCCCCCAGTGTGCCAGGCCCCTCACCCTGGGCCACCTGCCACCCCACTTCTTTGGTTGTTTCACCTTGACACTGGCACTGACTGTGGCCTGGACAGAGCCCCCCGTATCTTGACTGGGACTCACCCCACTGTTTGTGTTGCAGCGCTGGAGAAGAAGATGGCCAGCAGGCAGGGCCGCGAGGAGCTCATCAAGAAGGGGCTGCTGGAGATGATGGAGCAAGGTCAGTGCCACCAGCCCCGGCACACGTGCAGGGCCCAGTGTCTAATGGGAGCCCAAAAAGGCCCTCTGAGACAGGTGGGATCAGAGCAATCCACTGTCTAGATGTGGCAGCTGGACCCAAATGAGGACCACAAGGCTGGCCTGCAAGGGCGCTCACCACCCAGGGATGGGGACCCCAAGAAGGTGGCTGGGGAGAGAGGGCCTGGGTCCGGGGACGCCCCCCATCTTCCCTGCCCCATAAGCCGGCTGGGGAGGCAGATGCTTGTCGGGCTGCCATGGGAACCCAAGGCCACCCCAGACTGAATGGAGCAGGGGTCTGCGGTGAACCAGGTGTCTCTGGAGGGAGACTGAGGGCAGCAGGCCTTGCCTCCGAGGGAGCCCTCTCGTCACTGTCCACTCTCCTGCTGCATCACCCCTGTGCTGTGTCACCCATTAGAAGTGTGCAGTAATAATATAATACACAGCACCTGGGGGTACACCTGCTGCATGCTTGCTAACAAAGCGCCTTTTCTTCTGGGGCAAAGCCCGTAATTCCTCCTGGTGCCGGGCTCCCCGACCCTCAGGTGGGCTAGTTGGAATTATTGGCCGCAGGTGGTACAGCTGCCCCTGTCCAGCCCAGGCCAAGTCCAGGATCCCTGCCCAGAAGAGGAGAGTGAGGACCATGCTCAGGAGGGGATGCAATGCACCCCCTTCCAGGATGGGGCAATGGGTTTCCCTGAGTTTGGAAGAGGAAGCTGTCTGAGCCACCTGCTTCTGCTGCCCACAGTGTGGGGACGATTCTGCAGCTGGGGGTGCCCCCGTGTGGTAGCTGCCTGCACTGTGGCTTTCAGGTGGAACAGACCCTGAGAGGCTGCCAGGAGGGAGGGTCACAGAGAAGGGATTGAGAGGGGATCACAGTGAGGGTGTCTGTCCAGCCATGGGACCTCCAGAGCTGCCTGGGGTCCTTAACAGCCCCAAACTTGCATTTGAACTTCCCTGGCCAGGACAGCTTCCAGGAGTGACCTCTCCCTTGTACATGTACAGGGATGTTACCACCCTGGCATTTGCCTATGACACAGTCACCCTGGCAGGGTGTGGCCTCTGGACACAGGGAGATAGGCTGTGTCTGCATCAGCAGCTGTGCCCCAGCTTGTGATTTTATGGAGACTGTGGACAGGTGTGGCACAGGCACCCAGCCACCCTCATGCTGGTTGCAGGACCCAGGAAGCCCCTGTCTGGCCATGTGACATGGGGAGATGGGAGGGAGGTGACCCCATGTCATCTTCACTGCTCCGTCCACCTTCTTCAAACCTCAGAACTAAGAGGGGTCAGACCAACGCCTGTGGCATGAGCAGTTCCCCTCCCCTGCCCCTCCCTGGTCCCCAGCCCAAAGGCGATGAGTGAGAGGGGGCCTGTGTGTGTCCCTGTGGAGATGCTGTCTGTGTTCCCAAATCACTTGCCTTCACCTCCCTGTGTCTTCCTGTACGAGTTGATGCATTTTCTTAAATAACTTAAGGAATTTCATACCCCAACACTGGATCTAAGAGAAGAGAGTCACTGCCCCTGTGCTGTGCTCTGGACCTGAGATTGACTAGGCACACTTTCCTCCGGGAGTCGGACAGGGACAAATCAGGCCTGCCTGGTTTCCGCGTGGTGGGAATGCGGGGGGGGGGACGTGTGTGTGTGCTCACGCATGTGCACATATGTGCGCCCACGTGTGCTCACAGGGTGCATGTGTGCGCTCTCCCCCGCACGTGTGCACATTCATGTGCGTGTCTGGCATGTCTCCTCTCCCTCGGCTGCTCAGTGACAGCCCTGGGGAGAGGGGAGAGGGCAGCTGACCGAGGGCCGGAGGGAGGCCACGCACAGCACAGCGAGAGGCTCAGCCACAGCCCCACCGCTGCCCCGCCCCCACCAGCGTTTCTTAGCAACGCCCTGCCACCAGAGCTATTTTGGGAACTGCAACTTTTCATTGAGCATGATTATGAGCCGGCGCTCTGAGCACAGCCCAGAAAAGTCCTGCACAGGCTGCAGAGCTGCAAGCGCAGGCGGAGGGGCTCTGGGACCGCAGGTGGGCGCAGAGCAATTTCTAAATCTGGCTGGAGGCTGGAGACCTCTGGGCCTTCTAGGTTTACTATTGTTACTGTTCTGTTACTATTTTTGCAATGATAGTGATGAAGATGTCGTCATTATTACACTAAGAGCAGTGATAGTTATGGCAGCAAAGCACCTGTGCATCCTCCAATTTGCTGTCCACCCAGTAAGCCATGGGCAGCAGCCCCACCTAGTGCCCCGAGTAGGCGTGACTGTGGTAGAGCCCTCTTGCTGCCCGGCTGGCTCTCATGCTCCCTCTGTGTCCCCAGGGGCCAGGTAAGCTGGTAGTAGGGTTTGTCATGGCTGTGTGAGAGGCACAAGTAAACCAGTCATAAGTCAGGGGCTGAGAAACTTTAGTTTCCGACTTTGCAACATCTAATTTTGGTTGAGTTCTCTTGGCTCATGTCAGGATCTGGTTAGCAGGTACTGCCAAGGGTAGACTTGGGCCCAGGCTGTCTTTATGTGACCTTTGAGCTGAGAATGCTGGAAATTGAAAAAGATGCTGCAGCACAGGTGATGCAGTGTATGGCCCACAGCATCTTAGTATTGGTCAGGGCCGCTGACGTGGCTGTAGAAAGGAGGACTTTGTAGCTCCACATCCCCAGACTCTCCCCCGAGGGGACAGGCGTGCAGTAGGGGGAATGTGTTTGGCAGTGGTGAAAGCTCTAGCCCTCCTAGGGGCACAGAGAAGGTGGGCCAGGCATGGCTGACGTATAGATGGGGGCTGCTAGCTTCATGCTGGACACGTTCGGTACATGAACTCATTTAATTCTCATAATCCCATGAAGTGAGTAGCAACTATATCCCCATTTTACAGATGAGGAAATTGAGGCCCTGAGAAGCTTACTGTCTAGGCACTAAAAACCCTGTGTGTAGGGCATGGGATATGTGGGCAGGGTGACCATGTCCTTTCTGTCTGAGGAGGACACCATGGGAGTGAGAGGGATACGGAAGGGGTGGAACAATAGGTAGGCATCGGGACTGACCCACGGAAGCAGGACTCTGACTCTGAAATAAATCTCTCTAGAGAGAGCAGGCTAGCGTCCCCATGCTGCATCTGTGGCTACATCAGCATGCTGGTCCTGCTGCTACTCTGCATTGTGGCGTCTGCCTCCAGGAGCCCTTCAGGGACCAAGGGACTATGTGGGGACTCCATGCATTGGGCTGTGACATGTGTCCAGAAGTCGTGGCTACGGTTGGGGGGCTGAGGCCCAGCAGCTCGGTGTCTGGACGGTTCTTTTGCTCCCGAGTGCTGAGCTCCCATCATTAAGGTCCGGCCCTGGGGATGCTCAACCAAGGGCCAGGCCCCTGGAGACTGCAGAAGCGCCAAGAGAGGGGAAACCCCAGGTTCTTCCTTCCTGCAGCCCTCCTGGCCCTGGGCACTCCCTGCTCTGTGCCCCCATTCTTGGGCTCCAGATGCCACTTGTGGTCATCTGTGCGGCCTCCTCAGATTGTGAGCTACCCAAGTTCAGGATTTTGGTCATCTTAGATATTGGCCATCTGCTTCTGTATAGGAAAAGGTGGCTGCCTGCCTGGGCCGGTGGGGGGTGTGGTGACAGATAGAATGTCCAAAGTCTCAGCTCCATTTGTGTTCTACTAACCTCCACCTCACCAGGGCAATGGTAAACCTTAGCTTAGTGGGTGACTCAGGGCCTCCTGGTGGTATCTGTAGCCATAGTAATGCCACCTAAGGAACAGCCTGGGTACCTCAGGGGTGTGACCACTTGTTCCCACCTGATCTGTCAGCAGGCCATTCAGACATGTCCTCAGGGTACAGCCAAGGGGCATAGGTGGGAGTGACTAGTGCCAGCACTTTTGAAGCTGATGGTGGGTCAAACCCACTGATGTCCATCTGGGCAAAGAAAACCACCAGACAGGGTCAGAGTGGGACACCCCCAGAGGCATGTGGTAAAGGGTGTGGATGAGGGTGGGGTGCTGTCCAGCCTCCTGCAGGTGTGGAGGAAATGGCCCAGCAGAGAGGGTAGTGCAGGGGCACCGTCCGGGACCCGGTGGACACCCTTCCCAGGAAGGCACTTTGGTAAGGGCAGTGCAGGCCAGGCTGATGCTGATTTCCTTGCAGATGCCGAAAGCAAAACACGCAGCCCCGATGGAGGCCCCGGACCTGCGCAGAGCGAGCCCGCCACACCCACACAGGAGGCTCTCACCACAGGAGACGCCCAGCCCGGGAGTCCCTTGGCTGCCGGCACAGACCAGGCCACCCTGGATGAGCCGCTGTCCTCAGCTGCCCATTTGGACGATGCAGGTACTGAATAGAGTCCGTGCAGGGCGGGGCTCATCCTGGGATGGCTGTCCACATGGCAGCAGCTCGGGTCCCCAGCTGGGGCTCAGTGGGAGCTCTCGTGGACCTTGCTCTCAGGCAGCTACCCTGCAGCCCCCTGCTCCAAACCCTGCCACGCTGAGCCGCAGGGCCTAGCTACACGTTCATCACCATCTCCTCCCAAGTCTGGCATGGCCAGTGGGTGATGGTGCTTGAAGATACTCATCTCCCGGGCCCACCTTCCTCCCAGGACCTCTTTGCCCTTTCACTGGGAACTTCTGGGCAGCAAAGTGCTCCCAGATGGGTAAGCACCCAGGACATGGGATCAGGGACCTTCCCAGTGACCTAAATCAGCTGCTGAGTGGTGGTGATGGCTCCTTGTGCTGCCCAGTCAGCCCTGCTGACCTCAGCCCCATCTTCTCCCTGTGAAATGGGAAAGTGAGGCCCCTCCGTGGGCGTGGCTGGAGGGTGGGAAGAGCTGCACTGCCCTGTGGGGTGAGGACTGGGTGGGGAGAGCTGCACTGTCATGTGGGGTGAGGACTGGGTGGGGACACCTGCACTGCCCTGTGGGGTGAGGACTGGGTGGGGAGACCTGCACTGCCGTGTGGGGTGAGGACTGGGTGGGGGGAGCTGCACTGTCATATGGGGTAAGGACTGGGTGGGGAGACCTGCACTGCCGTGTGAGGACTGGGTGGGGGGAGCTGCACTGCCGTGTGGGGTGAGGACTGGGTGGGGAGAGCTGCACTGCCGTGTGGGGTGAGGACTGGGTGGGGAGAGGT
>CAUYTI010106047.1:0-52670 GCA_963575145.1 Galago senegalensis | reverse complement strand
CCTCAAGCTGTTCCCCTGGGTAGAGTGCCATGGCATGATGCTCACAGCAACCTCCAACTCCTGGGCTCAAGTGAGTCTCCTGCCTCAGCCTCCCAAGTAGCTGGGACTACAGGTGCCCACCACAATGCCTGGCCATTTTTTGGTTGCAGCCGTCATTGTTGTTTGATGGGCCCGGGCTGGGGATTCGAACCTGCCACCTTAGGTGTATGTGGCTGGTGCCTTAGCCGCTTGAGCCACAGGCGCTGAGCCAGTCTCCTGAACTTCTGCCCCGCAGTTTTCTCTGGGATGGATCTCTTGGGCTCATGAAACCACAGTTGCCAGCCACACCCTTTCCAGGCCACAGAAAGTATTCATGGTCATACACTGTTAGCATATGGCGCTGGGTAGGTATGTAGCACCATGGATCTCGAAGGTGATAAGAAAGAGTATAGTGAATGGAATCACAGTGCAAGGATTTACATGCCCCAAATTTTATTTCTAATCAACTTAAGAATAAATCTTCAAGTTTCATGAGGTTGGAGAAAGCTGGTGAAAATCTCTAGCTCTGGAGTTAGGAAGAAAGCCGGTTTGAATTAGACTCTGATGCTTATCAGTTGGGTGGCCTTGGTCAAGTTCCTTCATGTCAATGTCCAGTACAAAATGTGATAGCTACAGTCCTCATCACCAAGGTCATGACAAGCACAGTCACCACCCCCACCACCATTATCATCACCTAACCCCCCACAAATTTAGGCTGCTTGGATTCCTCTCCTGAGGACACCCCCAACACCCTAAATTCTCAGTCACAGAATATGTCAGATTTTACAACTCTCTTCAAGAGAAGAGGTAAGATAGCTCTGCTTGTCATAGTAGCCCCAATGCTGGAAGTATGCTGCACCTTCTCTCACCCTGTCCAAGGTGTGTTTACATGAATTAATGACTAAGGGAAGGGAAGATGACCAGCTCTCACTGAGCCATCTGACTTACAGTCTTATTTCTAATTCTCAAAGAAACCTTGAAATGTTTCTATTTTTATCCCTCCTCCTCCTTCCTTTTTACTGCCTGGAGTAATACAGTATCTGAAAATTAAGTGACTTGACCAAGGACACACTATTTATAAGTGAGAGTGACCATATTCAAATGTAAGTCTGGCCAATGATCTTTTCATGGCAGGATAACTCCTAATGAGCCAGAAAATGTTTTTAATCAGTATCTTATTTACTCTGACTATTCTAGGTGATCAAATGCCCACTGCCTCTGAGTGCAGTTGTACAGGAGGGGCATTGAAATTGGGGGACGGATGGTAGATGGCCAAACGGTGTCAAAAACATAAAGTCATATGGCCTTGGGGATACTCAAATTTTCTAGTCAAGTTCCAACCACTTGAAATTAAGAAAATGCACATTTTTTTTCCATTTTAAAAATAATCCATTCACAGCAAACATGCTGAGAAGTCTGGTCATGATGTTGTTATTTACAGAGGGCTGCTTTTAACATCTCAGAGTTCTATGCAAAGAAAACCAATGAAATAAAGTATTTAAACTGGGTTTTCCTCCAAAAAGCACATAATGAGCAGAATTCAGATTTTTACCAGCTTATAAGTAGCACAGAAGGGAGTCTAAAATTTTAAGAAGGGAGAGAACTTTTCCACACTGAAGGTCAATTTAAGGGCTTTTCCACACATGCTTGATCTCGGGGGACACTCAGACAGAGGGGGCAATGCCTGCACAGGCATCTGGAGTGTTCCTAAAACCAGTGTTTAACCTGGCAGACATGGCACCTGGAGAAGATGTCTCCTGTGTCCGTCACTTTACACAAAGAAGTGATCAAAATAAGATGATGCTGTGAAGGTAAAGCCTCGCATACGAAGGCTCAGAAAGCTGAATCCAAGGGTTATGACGATGGTGCTAATGAGGGTCATGGTGAACCCAGGGGTAATGACCACAGTGGTGCCAATGACCATCACAGTGTTTGGTTCTTACCAGTGCTGGATAACAGATACCATGTCCTAATCACCACTCCCAAACGTTATCTACTTAATACCTTATGGCTTTGGTATTGTTAGCCCAATCTTATTGTTCAGCAAAGAGAGTCCCCAAAGTTAAATAGCTTGCCAAGCAATTAATAAGAAGTAAGCCAGTTACAACTTAGATCAGCTTAATTGCATCAATTACCCTATGCAGCATCTTTAAGCCAGTCTCCAGAGTTATAACAAAGTATCTCACGTCAGTGGCAGCTATGCTAGAAAGAAAACATTATCCAAGGAAGGTTACCAATTGCCCAAATTTACACTCCGGTTCTAGGCAATGGGAATTCAGAGGCAAATTAATCTTTAAGGAGCTCCAGGTCTAGTCGGGAGAAAGACACTTAAGCCGGCCATTATAAAACAATATGCTGTAATTTCAACAGCGGGTATTTATAGGCCATGAAAAGGAGCATCTAATCCAGGCTTGCAGGGTCAGGAGCATTCCTGTTTGAGTCTTAAAGGAGGGGCAGAGCTAACTAGATGCAGAAGGAAGGCTTTCCAGCAGAGGAAGGAGCCAGGCTGGAGGTGGGCACAGCATGGTGCACCGGGAGAACCTCCAGCAGCCGACTTTCCTACCTCATAAAAAGATCGAGAATAATGAAAGACCAGTATGGAAAAGTTGCCAAACAGGATGAGGAAGTTGTCATACGACACCTTTTTATTCTACAGAGAGGGGGTCTTATTCAAAGGTTTAAACAAAACTTTAGGTATTCTGGCTACCATACGAGCAGTGGGGTTGAGAAAAATGTGTCATACTAACCCAGTCTGAGAACAATGGAAACTTAAACAGACAGAGTGGTCAACGCTTTCCTGTCAGTGGACCAAAATCATGTCCTCTTCAGCCTCTCCCGCCACTCGTCCTCAGACCTGCTCTGACAGCAGGTGCTCGTATGTTAATACGTGGCACAGACAAGTTGGTGATACGGATGGAGAGTCAGAATTAATGTTGAAGACATAGAGCGTTAAACTGGAAGAGACTGGAAAGAGATTAGATACGGATGGTGAAAGAGTAAAATTGAGGCAGATTTTAACATTGCAAGCTCTGGAATCAGGTAGATCTGGTTTAACGTCTGTCTTCTGGACTTGAATGATAGTTTTGCTGTTTGTTTGGTTGGTTTTTTTGTTTGTTTCGCAGCAGCAGGAGTTAAAGATGATGGTGATGGTGTCATGTGGACTGACTTAGTCTGTATATAAAAGAAAGAGTGAGAGAACCAGAGCGATGCGGAGTCCCAAAGGTGGAAAGCAAGACACAAGAGACAGAGAGAAAGAATGTCTCTACAGGGAAGCAGATTTTAGAGGCTGAAAACTGCATGAAATAAAAGGAGGAAATAGGCCAAGGAGAAAGAGAATGTTATGGGGAGGAGGATGAGAGAAGAGGGAGCGCTAGAGAGAGAGGAGCAGAGAGGAAAAGGGGTCTGCAGGAAAAAGTGCCCGCCAGAGGCAGAGTCAGAAGGCAAGAACAAGAGAGAACGTGAGGAGGCAGCCGAGAGGACCTGCCGGGGCTCAAGGCCGTCCTCGGCCTGGGAAAGCCCGGTATGCAAGTGTGTGCTATTAATAAGCAGAGGAAGCACTGCTCAGGAGGATGAACACAGAAGAAAGGAAGGATATACAGAAAAGACAAGAAAAAAAAAAAAAGAAAAGAAAAGGAGAGAAAAATCAAATAAAAGATGCCCCTGCTGGGAGGCAGAGATGCCTTCTCATAGCTCAGGCAGCACAAGTGCAAGTTCAGGCTTGATCCTCTGCTACCTGCTATCAATCTGCTGACCATTACTAGACCGTGTTGCCCCTGGGCACACCTGCTTGGCAAGGCGCCCACTTAACAAGCCTGGAAGCGATTGCTTCTTCATTTGCAAAAATCTAGTTTTTTCACTTTGCCCCCAAGGTGTCCATAAGGGAAGCTCGATAGACAGCAGAATCTTGATGTCACTTCAGAAGGATTTGGCCCCTAAGATTCTATTTGGTCCTGGGTGAAGTGATTAGCTGAAGCAAGAGACCCCTTTCTGGCAAGAACATTCTGATAATTGCTGACAGCCCTCTGAACAATGGATGGAAGAGTCCAGAAATAACAAGAATAATGAATGGGCAGCAGTCTATTCTCGGTCTGCTATTACTGCCCTTCTAACTGGGCACCTCCGAGTCCCTTGGGATTCCCTGAAATACAGCACGGTTCCCAACAGACCCAGTAACCAGGGCTGGCACTATAATAACTCATAATAGACATTCTGGTCGGAACTGAGGCCATGCTGGAAGCAGTGACGAGTTGTCCTGTTGTCTTATCTTCCCTCTCCCAAATCTGTGGGGGTTGGGCACGACATATTTTTGCCCAGAGAACAGGCTTGAGTTTGAATCCCAGCTTTGCCAATTCCTAGCTGCTTGGCTCTGGGCAAATTATTTCATCACTCTGAGCCTTACTTTTCTCATCTAAAATTAGGGTTAATAGTTCCCATCTCATACAATTTTTGTGAAAACTACTGCTAATATATGCAAATTGCCTGGCAGATAGTAGACTTCCAATAAATGATAGTTATTAGTATTATTCTTGCAGAGGGCATCTTTGGCAAGGGTGCGGGGCTGGAATCCTGACAAGGAAGACGCCAGAGCCACACTTTGAAAACTGCCACTGCAGTGTGCCGCGGCCCTAATCGGAATTCTCGTAATGAGAAGCGTGTGAGAAGACACTTTTCAATCTCCCAAGAGAAAACAGAAAGTGGGAGGATTACAAAACGGGAAAAAATAACTTTCACGGAATCTCATTTTTGCCTTCCTCATCTCGGTGAATGTTACTCGAGATTGGAGGAAACGCCTCCGGTGTGCTCACTTTTGACCTAACGAGGTGTTTCAGCATGCCCTGCCCAGGGTAATTAGTGCCCAAATGGATGTATTTCCCTCCTAGCTTAAGAACTGGTGGACTCACAAAATAATTGAGCACATCCTTAGTATAGGATGGAGCAGGATGTGGACACAGGGGTTAGGATCAAAGGCTCTGGATTAAGGCTGTAATTAGTGGCTAGAGGTGGTGGCTCACTCTGTAATCCTAGCACTCTGGGAGGCTAAGGCAGGTGGATTATTTGAGCTCAGGAGTTCAAGACCAGCTTGAGCAAGAGCAAGACCCCATCTTGACTCAAAACAGAAAAACTAGTTGGGCATGGTGGCGGGTGCCTATAGTCCCATTTACTCAGAAGTCTGAGGTAAGAAGAGCCCGGAGTTTGAAGTTTCTGTGAGCTATGACACCAGGGCACCCAACCCCAGGGTGACAGAGTTAGACCCTATCTAAAAAAAAAAAAAAAAAAAAAAGGCTGTAATCGGCATATTGCTCTAGAGTACCACTGAGGTTTTCCCTATAACATGGATAAAAGCTTGGCTGGGTGCACGTACTCAGTGGTTAGGGCGCCAGCCACATGCTCCAGGGCTGGTAGGTTTGATCCTGGCCCAGGGCCTGCTAAACAAACAAACAACAACAAAAATAACTGGGCGTTGTGGCAGGCACCTGTAGTCCCAGCTACTTAGGAGGCTAAGGCAAGAGAATTGCTTGAGCCCAAGAGTTTGTGGTCACTGGGAGATCATGGCACTCTACCAAGGGTGACAAAAAAAAGACTGTTTCAATAAAAAAAATTTTTAAAAGTCACCACCCCAGGGTGAGCAGCATAACACCAGGGCCCATGAATGAAGAACAAGGATCTGATTGCTTTGTTTTAAAGAATAGCAAAAAGCTGGACAAATCATCAAGCCTTAGATAAATAAGCTTGTGCATCTGGGACATTTTTGAGGCCTGTAGACTGATATGTCTCTCCTACATTCCGTCAGATGTTCCCGTAAGCATCTGGTGACACTGTCATGGCAGTGCGGGAGATAACGCTTCGCAGTAAGATGAGCTTTGCAGGGTACAGCATTAGAACACTGACGCCTATGCAGTCCAAAATCTGCCTGCAATTTTTAACTCCTCCAAACTTTACTAATAGCCCACTGTTGACTGAAAGCCTTATTGATAATAAACAGTCAACACAAATACTGTATACATTATCTGCTATATTCTTACAATAAAGCAAGCTAGAGAAAAGATAATTTTAAGAAAATCACAAGGAACAGAAAATATGTTTACTGTCCATGAATCAGAAGTGGATCATCAGAAAGGTCACACCCTCTTTATTTTCATATTGAGGAGGCGGAGGAGGAGGAGGAGGACGACGACAGGTTACTCTCGCTGTGCCCAGGATGGAGACAATCCACACAGGAGCAGGTCTGCACAGTTCAAATGTCAACTGCATTTCCTTTCATTCATTCATTCATTCATTCTTCAACAAATATTTGTCAAATCCCTAATATGTTATAGACAGAGATGTGTTCCCACATGAAGCTTCCATTCCAGTGAGAAGAGACAGACAGAGAGTAAATATGATGGGACAGAAGGATCGAGAGCAGGTTAAGACAGATCAGACAGCTGGAGCAGCCACAGGGAGGGCAGGGTGCACTGTCAGGCCTCACTGAGAAGGTGAAATGTGAAGGAGATAAGGAGTGGGCCAGGGGAGGAAGACTGCTCTCAAAGGGAGCTCTCCTGGGCTCCGCCAGCACTGCCAACAGGTGGAGCAGGAGGAGGGCTGTCCTGTGCCCGGTGGATGCTTAGCAGAACCCTTAGTTTCTACCTCTTAGAAGCAATCTGTTCCCCCTGCAAATTCTGAACACCAAAAATATACCCAGATATTGCCAATGTTCCCTGAAGTAGGGAGACAAAATTACCCAGTTGAGATTCACTGCCAACACTCAACTGGAGCATGTCTCGGGCATGTGAGGAGCAGCAAGGAGGCCGGGGGTCTGGGGGACAGTGAGCAGGGAGTGCAGGAGTCGTGCAGGAGGCAGGCGGAGCAGGACCCGAGGCCACGTCACAGACCATCCTTTCACCTTTTTGTTTAGAAAGGACTTTGACTCCACTTGCAGTAAATTGAAGGGGACTGAAGGAAGAGTGACGTGGACTGTCTTGAGGGAACTGCTGTGTGCCAAGCCTTGTGACTGGCCTCAAGGCACAAAGCCGGGATTTGGACTCACTTCTTTCTGGCCCAGTAGGAGGCACATGGTTCCATCTCCTGTTACCTGCCCCTACTAAGTCACTAAGTAAATAGTCAGATTATTGGGTGACTATCCCAGTCCTGGAATTTGTGCTCGAGATCCAGGCTGGTATAGATTCCTGCACACCCAGAGCTCCTGGCTTGAGGTGTTGGAGTGCGAGCAAGCAGGGTACTTGGTGCTGTTCTGAGTTGCCCTCCAAACCAAAACCTGGGCAAGGTACTGCATGCAGGTGGTCATTCTGGGAAGGTACTCTAAGGAAAATGAGGAAGGGCTGGGAGGGTAAAATAGGGGAGAAGTAAAAGCTAACTCAGGGGGCCTTATGGATCTGATAACCACTGTGGATACATGGGTCCCTCTGAGGAGCTGTAGAAGTCACTCAGAATTGTCTACCCAAGAGATGGAGAGGGGAAGGTGCACCCACCGGGCAAGTAGTTCACCCCTCACACTTCTAGGATTGCACATGGCTCCTCCATGGTGGGGGGAGCAAGAAACTGAGGCAGACAGCAGGAGCTCTCCAGCACAGCCAGCCAGGTGATATCTGGGCACACCTCTGCAGCTGTGCTATGACCAGGAGTAAAAATTAAAAACAAAAGTTGGCAAAGGCAGGTGAAGTGGAGCTCGAGAGGTATCTCATACAAGTGATGGGACGAGGGGCTGAAATGCCCCTGGGGTGTTCTCTGGTGGCCGTCCCTTGGCCTTTGTGTAGAGGGTAGAGCCTTCTTCATTCTTGTGGGGCTTCCTGGAGTTTTCCTATCTACCACTTATCTGTTGCTCACAGAAATCCTGCAGAAATAGAGAGCCAGGGTACAGAGTCCTGTTGTGCAGATGGAGAAAGGTGCTCAGAGACCCCCACACACCCAACTCAGCCCTCGCACAGAGCACTGGTTGTGGGACCACGCTCAGAACTTGATAAATGATTCTCAGCGGTGCTCTGCCAGTGACTTGCATCCACCGCTCCAGTATGTGCCTAAAGTGCAGATTCCTGGGCACCCAGAGCTCCTGGCTCAGGGTGTTTGAGTCTGAGAAATACCGTTCATACAAGTCACCAAGGTTGGCCTCTCCACCTACAGCAGCTACCCTTGACTTCACAATAAACCGACTGAGTGGGTTCCAGCCAATAGACTCTGCTTCCAGGGCCTTCAGTGTAGATCTTTCTCCATCTCGAAGCTAATCATCTCCCAGAATCATGGAATGAACAAAACGAGTTAGTTGTTCCGATGTGAGTACCTTGTACTGTTCCCTGAGTAAAGCACAAATGTGATGGGAAGGTCAGAGGACTAAGAAATTTATAAAGACAGAGCTCATTATCTCAAGACCAGAGCAGCTGTAAGAGATCTAATACAACCTATCTGTCATGTGAAACACGCCCAAGACACGCAGCTAGGTCTAGAGGTAGAACTAAACCCAGGAATTGTCTAGCTCCTATCTTAATGCTCTTGGGAGTCTACTCACCTGCAAAATAGCAGAGAAATTGCCTCTGATCCCCCCCATGGAAATTAACCATAAATTAGCTTGCCATTCCCTAGAACTGCCTGCTCAGGACAGCTAGTTGTACCCCCCATTCCACCCCCAACCTTTGAGTGACGGTCTGCATGGTTTTCTATGATCTCCGAGTCTCCTTCTGTCACATCTGAGGTTTTGGGTCAAACTGAATTCCCCAGAACGTCATAGACCAAACAGCAGCAGGAGGCAGGAACTTGAAGAGGTAGCTAGTTGAATACCTTTAGTTGATACAAAAACTAGATATGTTTGTGGTAAAGGTAGGAGGATGTGAAAGGCAGAGATAAAATGAAGGAGGAAGGATGTGGGGTGGAAGAAAGGGAGAAGCAATCGAGATAAAAACAGGCAGAGAGAAGGAAACAGAGAAAGGAGGAGAAAGATGTTTACAAAGAACAGTGCCTCTGCGATCTCTACCTCCCCCACGAGATGCCAGGGTCTTGAAAGACAGGGCCTGTGTCTGATTCATCTGCGTGCACTAATGCTTATCTGTGAGTCTGACATCTGGCAGATGCTTGGTATATATCTGTCAAATAAATCAGTGAACATAAAGACATCTCAGCCTACAAGAAATCTACACAAAGTGCATTGTTATTCCTATTTTATATGTGACAACATTTAAGTCAAGGGGGCTAAATTGATTGCCCCAGGTGACACGGGCTATGCAAGGCTGACTCCCTAAAATGCCTATTTGCCATATTTTTGACAGATAAATTCTCCAAACATCCAAGGAAAACTCACCTTACTTTTTGAGGCTGGGTGGGCCAGGGCTAATGTCCCCCTGGCAGTCAGGGAAGGGTGTGCTCCACCGAGATGACCTCCCATCCTTTTCTCTATTTCTGTGCACTTCTCTTCCAGATTCTGCACACCTTCAATTCCAACTGCTGCACCGAAAACCCCTTCAAGCATTGTTCCCCCAACATGCCGTGAACCAGAGTTCCTGGGAGTTCCCATCCCTTTGGCTAGTCACTAGTGGGCATGTAATAATGAAAGCCAGCTCCCTTGCTTAGAGAGGTACAAATTTTAAATAGTAATACACATCATAGCTACCTCTGAGAGATACTGCTGGAAATTATAACCTTGCTTGAATTCTTCCACCTCTATCTAAGTTCTACCATTCCCATGAATGGGATCCTGGGATTCCTACTGTGCACATTAGGACCAAAAGGAAAAACCCAAATCACCCCATAAGCCTATTTCTTAATGCGTGAGAACCAACGACAACCCAATGCTTCATATTATTATAACAACAGTTCCGGTTTATTGGTCATCTGTGATGATTGAACGTTTTGCACCCTTATCTCAAATGCTCAACCACCACTACAAGGTCAGTACGACTGTATTTGCTCTTGAGATGAGAAAACCTAGACTCTGAAAAGCTCAGTAGCTTCCCTGAGGTCACATAGCTAGAAGTGTCACAGAGGGGATTCAAATCCAAAATTACCGGTCATCAAGCCTCCCTCCCGAGGGTGCCTCTGCATCTCTCTGTGGTGCTTGTGTATTCATTTTCTAGCTTCCATTTTCCTTATTTTTCACTTTTTTTATGAAGGAGGAGGAAGGAAAGAGGTGTCATCAGAGAGACCCTCATAGCCTCAAGGCCCTCACAATGCCCGACACCGAGCAGACACTGTATTTGTTGAATTAATTACTAAATGAGGTGCTTTGAGCAGAATCAAGGACTCAGAGTGTTCTCTAAATTTTGCCCAAAATTATGTTGACTCCATGTGAGAATGAATCAGATGCTCATAATTCTCATGGCAAATAATGAGACCCAAAATAAAGGCATTAAGATCTACATGTTTGGCTCAATGCCTGTTGATCAGCGGTTAGGGCACCGGACACATGCATTGGGACTGGTGGGTTCGCGCTCAGTCCAAGCCTGCTAAACAAACAAACAAACAATAGCTGGGCATGGTGGTGGGCACCTGTAGTCCCAGCTACTAGGGAAGCAGAGACAAGAGAATCACTTGATCCCAAGAGTTTGAGGTTTCTATGAGCTGTGACACCCCAGCACTCTACCAAGGGTGACATAGTAAGACTATCTCAAAAAAAAAAATCTACACGTGTTAACTTTTGGTACCCTAAGTCTGGAAATTCAACAGATACCTAACTTGTAGAATTCTGGTACATTCAGCTTAACTACCTTTGAAAAATGGACAGAAAAATACGAGAACAAAATTACAGCATCTAAAACAGCTTCAAATTACCAGAAAATAAGGCACCCATGTGTCATAAATTGTCTCTTTAGAGTCTTCCCAATTTGTGCCTTTTAAGATGAAAACAATGAAGTGTTCTTTAGGATGTTGAGATTTTTAAAAATGCGCTGCCCTTTTATACTGTTTTTAAAAGAGGCATTATAAGACTTGAATCTAACTGAAACCTTTGAACTTTCACAGAAGAAGAATTCAAGAGGATGTGACAAAATTATTTCTAGCAACCATGACATTTCTTGATGTGAAATGCATTCTTTGAACTGTACAACACAGCACGAGTTAGGAATTGGAATCTGACAAGAAAATAAGTGAGACGCGGAGCTGATGGTGAAGACATTCTTCTCCTACAAAGATTTTACCCAATCACTGGATCCAGATAGCACCAGCAGCTTTAAGACGGTTAAATGGGATGCTAGAAATGGTAGAACCTCTGGTTCCATAAAATCCTTCAGCATGAACCTCCTAACTCTCGCCCCAATCTGTTGGAAGGAAGACAGCACCCTGGGAGACCCCATATTGAATGTGACAGAGCCTTAATCAGCCGAGTCTCCAAATGATTTTGCGGCGCAGTGACTGAATCCACTGAATGTTTTATAAGACAATCTTGTATTGAGTTAAACTCTGAGATCTCAAGGTTTATCTGTTACAGTAGGTAGCATTTCCTTAACAAATTCAAAAGATAAAGTACTTGGAGCAGGAGCTGACACATAAAAAATTATATCATTTGTTACCTTCATCGTTATGTTAACCCAACTTCTACTTTGTGCTAGAAATTTTACAATCTAATCTTTAATCTTCTCAATGACCCTGAAAGGATGAGAAACTCCATTTTATACATTAGGAAACTGAGAGGTTCAACCACTTACTCAAGATCACGGAGCAGCTGCTAAAGTGATCATCTAAACTTGGATTCCAAAATAATTTAATTAATAATCTTTAAAACTTTTCACAGCACACCAGAGTGCCATGGCAAACTGCTTGAAGATCATGCCTAAAGCCAGGGATTCTCAATCATTTTTAATACTGTGGAACTAGGTCATTAAAAGTCTCTTCTGTAAATCTGAAAAACGTCCTTCCACCAAGAAAAACACTTGCATTAAATAATAAGTGATTTCCCCTTTTAACAATTCACCAAAACTATACCGCATGGGGGTCTTCAGTGAAATAATATCTCTGGCCTGCTCATGACATCACAGGAACCAGAGAAATGAAAAAAAAAAATGGTACCACTACAAGTTTTACTCAAAGCAAAGAAACTTGATGTTTCCACTAATCCCTCCTGTAGGATTTAGGGTATATGATGATGCATGAATGAAGTTTTAAAATACTGAAAATCGTTTTCTCTAACTGTTGTGTTCAGAGCTCTCTATAGATCATCTTATTTCATTATTGTAACAACACTTTGATAGAGTTGATAGAGTTGCCCTGTATCAGACACGCCAGGTCATCTGGGACTCAGACATAGACCCCTGACCCCTTATTCCAAAGCTCACATGGCCTCTGAGAGAGGGAAAGTGCCTTCCCCAAGACCACGCAAAATTAAGGCGTGCTGAGTTATGATCCCTCGATTCCTGTGTGCTCCTCTTGGAGTCCTCTTCTGGTCCTGCTTTCCTCCTTACCTTATAGACACTCAAACATTCCAGAGACCAAGTCTGTTTTGCTGGTCATCTGTGGAATATGGAGGGCAGACTTGAAGAAAGCCCTCAAGAGCAGAGGGCAGAGACACCAGCTGAGGCAGCACAGGGCCAGTTCAGTGCCTCCAGGACAGTGGCAGCTGGTAGGAGTGGACACTGACCAGAGGATACTCCCTGGACGGAACTGGATCTCCCTGGAACTATCATGGTTTGCATTTTCCACCCCAAAGGAAGCAGACACGGTTATAGAACATGTGAAAAATAAAATGGATCACTGTGATGAGGCTGCTGGGGACCAGACAACTCGGGTTTGAAGTCAAGCCCTGCATTCACTAGATGTGTGCTCTGGAATAAGTCATTTCGCCTCTCTGAGCCTCAGTTTTCTCCTTGAAAATGGGGTGTGTTTCTTGCTCAGAGTGCTGGTGAAAGGAGAAAATGAGGCATTGTATTTACGGGACCTAACCCAGTGCATGGCCCACAATACCAACTCAATAACTGGAAATACAAGGAGTTGTTTCGGCTGAGCAGTACTTCATGGAGTGGAACTGGAGAGCATTGTCTTAAGTGAAATATCGCAAGAATGGAAAAACAAACACTGCACGTGCCCTCTATTAAACTGGAGCTAACCAGTGTGCACACGTGTGCACAGGGGGCCGCAGCGCATGGTGGAGGGGGCAGGGGAGGGAATGAACTAACTTAGTGGGTATCGTGGGCATTGTGGGTGACGCACACATCTATAGTCAGGACTCAAGCATCACGAAAATTATCTGTATAACCTAAGACATTTGTACCCTCTCAATATTTTTAAACTAAAAAAGGAATTGTTGTTATCATTAATATTATGATAATCATTATCTATCCTTCAAGGAGAAGGCTATTTGATTTCTGTTTTTATTTCAGAGGGTACAAATTATTAGGTTACATTGTTTCGTTTATTAGGCAAAGTCCAAGTTATAGCTGAGCCCTTCCCAGGAGGCGAGCTTGCTTTGTGCCGGTTAGGTGAGAGCACATCGGCAGCCCCATCTTGAATGCAGTTGTGTTTAGCCTTTGAATTTATGAGGATGACTTATTTCAGTTTTATATGATGAACATAATTCTAATAATATTGACATTTAAAAAACAGAATTTGACAATAACTGGAACAGTGAGGTACTTACAACTGGGATCATCTAAGCACTGGGCTAAAAGAGCTTGTGTCAAATGGAAGGACATTAGAATTAGCTGTGTCCAATATGCCTTTAAATAAAACAGGCCCCAGACAGCAGCTGCCCGAGCCTCTGGTGTCTCTTTTCTCCTCAGGGAGGAGAAGAGCTGGTGATGTCTACTATGATTCACTCCAGGGTCTCACTGGCCTCATTCCAGGGTGAAGGGAGGACATTTAATATAATCACTAAAATAAATAAGCACAGCACCGTACATGGTCAAGAGCGTGAGGTTGAACAATTCTCTCTGCCACTGACTGGCTGTGTTACTTTGTGCAGATTTAACCTTTCTGAGCCTCAGTTTCTTTTTCTATGAACCGTGATAATAAAATACAATTTTGTAGGGTTATCATAGAAGTAATCATAACTAATAATTATGACAAAAGCTAATGGCTAAGTATTTACTAGGGATCAAGCATTAAGCTATTGTCTTTTTATGCATTATTCTATTTCTCACAGCAGCCTGGGATAAAGCCCCTCTTATTATCCCTCTTTTAAAGATGAGAAAATAGAAGCATGAAGAGAATAGGTAAGTATCTCAAAGTCCCGCTAGTCCATGGGACCCATAGATCCACGGGGGATTTGTGGACAAAATTCAGTGGGTTTGGGAACTAATTGGGAAAAAAATATAATATGTTTATTTTCAGTAGACCTGTAGGTGAGATTTAGTACGACACTCAATTATAAATGTAGTCAACAAACCACATGGTATTAGCACTGATCTGGGACTTTGTCACCCAGAAAGTCATAGATATTGTCACATCAAATTGCATTTATAGTAGACAGCTCAAAGAATTGTTTGTGCCTACCATAACTGTGAAATCTGTCATCAGATCACGCTGTTTAATGCTTTGATTAAAAAGGAAATACATAGTCGATCCTTGAATAACACAAGGGTTAGGAGTTGCTTATCTCCCGTGCAGTCAAAACTTCACATATAATTTTGGCTACCACAAAACTTAATAACTAATATCCTACTTTGACCAGAAGTCATACCGATAACATAAACAGTGGGTCATCACCTAATTATATTTACAATAATGTAAACTAGAAGAAATAAAAATGTCGAGGAAATCTCAAGGAAGAGAAAATGTTTACTGCTCGTGAAGTGGAAGTGGGTCATTGCTAAAGTCTCCGTCCTTGCTGCCTCACAGGGACGTCTGAGGAGGAGGAGGTGAGGAGGGGGCCTTGCTGCCCTGACATGGACGTCTGAGGAGGAGGAGGTGAGGAGGGGGCCTTGCTGCCCTGACATGGACGTCTGAGGAGGAGGAGGTGAGGAGGGGGCCTTGCTGCCTCACAGGGACATCTGAGGAGGAGGAGGTGATGAGGGGGCCTTGCTGCCCTGACATGGACGTCTGAGGAGGAGGTGAGGAGGGGGCCTTGCTGCCTCACAGGGACGTCTGAGGAGGAAGACATTGAGGAGGGGCCTTGCTGCCCTGACATGGACGTCTGAGGAGGAAGACAGTGAGGAAGGGCCTTGCTGCCCTGACATGGACGTCTGAGGAGGAGGAGGTGAGGAGGGGGCCTTGCTGCCTCACAGGGACATCTGAGGAGGAGGAGGTGAGGAGGGGACCTTGCTGCCTCACAGGGACGTCTGAGGAGGAGGAGGGGGCCTTGCTGCCCCAGGGGTGGCAAGGGCAAAAGAAAATCCATGTAAAAGAGGCCTGACAGTTCAAAACTGTGTTATTCCAGGGTATTATATCATTGTATCTCAAATGTGGGGTTTTAAAGAATATTTTAATCACCATATTACAAGAAAATGGGTTTCTTTTATAATTCTATGTATTTTATTTTACCCTTTAAAATCATTATTCTGAGGGAGAAATCCACAGGCATCAACTGGACTGCCAAAGGGGACCATGGCTCAAAACGGTGAGAACGTCCATCCTCGTCCATTACTGTTAGACAACGGAAAGCCTTTCGGTATCTGACCAGGGCTCTATGCACAGAGTCATCACCATGGAGATCGATATTACACCCACTAAAATCCTGGGTTTCCAGGAGCAAATCTTTGGAAACGGTAACACCAACCCCCATGGTGATGAAGAACTCTCAGCCAAGTGAAGGAGCAGGGTTGATCATCAGCCACGAGATCCTCCTTCTGAAGGAGGGTGAGGAAACGGGCAGAGAAGGCCGGTTTCAGGGCATGTGGCAAATTGGTGTTGGAATCAGTGTCACCAATTGATGACATTCTGGAGTCCGCCTTCCACTCATTACAGGACACAGACTTTCAACATTGGATGTGAGGCTGAATGAAGAGGGTCCCTGTCTCTGGCACAACCTCTGTTCCGTTTTCTTCTGCATCTCGAGATCCTCAGGATGAGACCAGAGATGTTGTATGACCAGGAAATATGGCATCATGGCACCGGGCAAGCTCCACACAGCTGCGATGGCAGGGAGCTTGTTACGAACACTCGATCCACTTCATCTGCACCTCTTCCAGGGAGCTTAAGAAACAGCATTTTTATGGAGCTTCCCCGCTGATTCCCATGCTCATGCACATGAGAACTGGCAATGAACGGTAGGGGAAAGATGAGCTCTGGAGTTCAAATCCTAGTTCTACTGCTTACCAGTTGAAATTCCTGGGGAGAAAATACCCAAATTTTGGGCAGATCACTAAGCAGAATCCCCAAAGTGCCTACCTTTTACAGTTGTGAGGACCAAATGTGGCAACGTACGTAAAGTTTCTACCAGTGCTTGGCTCTATAAAATTGTTATTCTTCATGAGTTAGAACCAACCAGGTGGCTTCACTCAAAAAATAGTCTTTCCCTCCCCACAGAGGCAAGGTTCTCTGTGCCACAGCTGCGTCCACAGGACAGGATGTGTGCTGGTCAAAGCTTTATGCCTCAGTGTTCTGAGTATTCACAAGAACACCCTCTGCCATCTACACTTCTCTGATAACCAGAACTATGCCCCCCAAAGAGCCCAGGCACCTACTCTGAGTGACACTGGTCAGCTGGCCCAGTGGCCAGCGAAAGCCCTCCAGATCCCAGAGGAAAGACCCCGACTATGACTGCACACTGGGGACCACTCTGCTATTTGGCACTGACAACAGCTCCAAGTGTTCAGAGAATGGAAACCTCATTCCTGAGTGGCTTTGAACAGCCACTCTGAGTTTCTACCCCTTTCCCTCCTGTTTTAGTTTGTTTGTTTTGAGACAGTCTCACTCTATCACCTCAGGCAGAGTGCGTGGCACACCATAGCTCACAGCAACCTTAAACTCTGGGGCTCAAGTGATCCTCTTATCTCAGCCTCCCCAGTAGCTGGGACTACAGGTACCCACCATGATGCCTGCCTAATTTTTCTATCTTTAGTAGAGATGGGGTCTCACTCTTGCTCAGGCTGGTCTCAAACTCCTGAGCTCAAATGATCCTCCCCCACCCCCCGCCTTACCCTCCAAGAGAGCTGGGATTATAGGCATGAGCCACGCACTAACCTCACCTCATGTTTTTAAAGCTTTAGTGCACAATGGCTAACTTCCGGCTGCCAGCAGGGGTACCTCTGTGCCTAGGGCTTTCTGGACACCAGAGAAATCTCTCTGCCTTTGCACATGACACCCCAGGAGTGACTGAATGTCAACATACCTGGGAAGTAATTTGCAAAAGTTGTCTGATGGGGGTAAACACCCAACCTCCATCCTGCTTGAGCATGACAGTTCTGAATGTTTGTGTGTCCAACCCCCTCTACCAAAGTCGCCCACAGCAGGAAACTCCAGCCTCCCAGTGATGATGAAGAACCTTCCTCACTACTTTTCCTTCCTTGTTGAACCCCTGCACCTTACCAGTCTGTCACTTCTCAAATCCTTGATCCTTTCTATAGAGGAACTATTTTCAGACAAGTTTCTATCAGAAAATTCAAACTCAATGCTAACAGAGGCCAGACAGGAAATAAAATTTAACAAATAGGGAAAGAATCCAAACTCCCATCCTTTCAATCTTTGTGTCTTTTACAATCCTGGTCACTGGTAGAAACAATGAAGTCCAAAGCTCAGTGAGATTCTTGACCATTGAAGATAAATTTAGTTATGGTGAGGAGACACAGTGAGGATATATATTTTTTTCTTTTTTTTTAAGGCAAGGAAATGAACTAAGAGATATGGCACAAACTTACCAAAATCTTTTAGACAAAATGTACCCTGGAAAGTTTATATATATTGCTATTAACTAGAAACTTCCTTTATCTGAAATGATTTTCCATACATTCTGAGTATTAAAAACTTAACTGTCTATGGTAAGATTGGCATTCCCTGGTGAAAACACAAATTAGGATAAAGGGCTCTGGAAAAGAATATGTAGCAACCCCAACAGCATCACATATAATCTGTTTTATTGCCAGGTAAGAAATTTGTATTAATATAGTGAACACATGTTTACAAATAAACATTCTTAGAAAACAAACAATTTTTTTCTTCATTGTAGGAAGTATTATTGGCATCATAAACTCTGCAGTTGGTGACAAGTATTAACACAGGTTTACTGGCAGAACGTACGGCTACTAAAATATTTCCACATAAAATATGTTTCGTTTACACACAAAAACCTGGGGGCAGTTAGATGGGGAGGCCAGGCAGAGCCCAGGGCAGGTGGAGGCTGAGACGCTCTGGGGGCAAAGGGAGTCAGACTCTGGTCCCATTGGGCTGGAAGTCAGGGGACAGATAAAGGCGGACAGTTGAGGCGAGTGCCAGGACAGTCTCTCTGCTTGGTTCTGGTTTTTCTCTTCCAGATCTCCCCACCCTAGCTATGGGATCCTTTCTTCAGTACATGGTAGTCAGAGAGAGTTCCATAGGTTGTCTCTGCTTTCTGTAACAGGTCTGTCTACCCTCACAAGAGGGACCCTCCCTGTGCAGACTCCCTCCTCAGTTCGTCCTCCCACAGCCCACTGGCAGAAAACCGGCCGAGAAGCACCTCTGGGGCTGTCCTTGCAGAGTGCTGCTTGCGAGGCACTTCTCCTCCGTGGGCCACCGTCACTGCCACATCTCGTTGATCAGGCTGGCACCTTTGCTGCCAAAATTACAGCTGCAGACTGCAAGCAGCCAAGGTCAGTTGATGAAGTTTACTCAGAAGAGAAGGGGTGTGAAGAAATAAAATCCCGCAGGTTCAAAGACCAAGAAAGGCCTTTAATCAGAGGTGAGGCAAGGGTGAGACTCAGTGGGTCAAGGGCAAGAAAGCAAGATGAGGTAAAAGGGAGATGAGAATTACAGAGCCTTAGAGCTGGAGGGAACCTCCTGGAGAAGACCACCCAGTATTCCCCAGAGTGTGGGCTGTATACACTAGTGTATGCAAAGGATGGATTGCAGGCAGTTCCCAGACACAGCACTATTCAACATTGACTCACACAGAAAGTAATCCCCCTCTCACGTACCATTTAGTCTTACTACTTCAGGGAGAAAGTCTCCACTGGTGCTGGTACCTTTAACAATTATCATCTGCTAATCTCTTTTTAAGAGAGAGAAAAAGGGGGGGGGATGGGGGGAGGCGGAAAGAGCGAGAGAGAAGGAAGGAGGGGGAGGAAGGGGAGGGGAGGGAATGAGGATGAGAAGGGAAGGGAGGAACCGGTGGGGGGGAATCCTGCAGGTACCAGGCTCTAGGTCTGAGCTCTTCCACAGGCAACAACAGTTCTGCCTAGAATTTACTCATTCCCACTTTGTTGCCTTTGTACTTATCTTTATGCTTATTTTCTATTTATGGTGATTAATAATGGTTTTCTATTTGTGATAAAAACTGGAAGTTTTCATTTTAAAAATAAAATGTATCAAAAATGAATCAGTTTAGATACAGATGTTGTGACAGAGATCTACAGAGATACCAAGTGTGTGGGAGGTATGTGACCAACTAAGGTCAAGGAAATACCCATCGAGCCAGTGGTATTTACTCCACTCTGGGTGGAGTGGGGGGGGGGGCTCTGGGGTCCTGAACCTGCTTTGCCCAGCACCGTACCTCTTCATGCATGGGGATCTTATACAGGGCTTCGTTGAAAGGTTTCATTTTTTAAAAAATAGGCAAAGGTTTTGCTGTTTCAAAAAGCTTGAAAAGCTTGACCTAGCCCAAATTCCCCATATTTTGGTTGGGAGGCTAAGGCTTACAGAGAGAAAATGCACCGTCAGGGTCCTCGATCTGCTGGGAATAAGGAGAATAACCAGCTGGCTTTGTTGATACTGTGCTGTCAGGGTGGAGAGATAGGTGAGGCAGAGCCCTGCAGTGCAGTTCCAGAAAGTGCTCTGAGTCTTGTTTGCCCAAACTATGTAAAGCTTCTGATGTCAGAGGACCTCAGGGTCTCCTGTTAAATAACTAGCTAAGACCCTTAGGGGCTAGTTGAAAACCTCTCACCTTAAATGAAAATTTGTTCCCCCTCAAACCCACCTCTTTGGGCTTCCATAAAACAAATAGAACTAGCAGGAAAAAATATCTTTGTTGGGACCCCAAGAACCAGTCTGAAGAAGTATCTCAGGAAATTCTGGATGGGGCATAAACACACTGAAGTATTGGGGGAGGTAATCTGGAGGGATGAGGGAATGATGGGACCCAGAAATGTCTGACAGGTTTGGGAGGCTGGAAATGGAAGGACTGATTTTGAGCACACGGGGAGTTGGAAGGTCTTCACCTTTAGGTACCCCGACATTGCAGCAGCCCCCTCAAGAGGGTGTTGTGGGGTGGGCTCACCTACAAGTAAGGATAGAAATGTCTTCTACTACTGCAGAAAAACAGGAGGGAAGAGGCTAAAAGAACACAGGTCGCACTTGGGAAACAAGACTGTCATTAAACAACAGTGACACATTGAAGGCACCACCCACGCTTATGACATTTTCAGTCCGAAGCAGTTGAAGTTTGGCAGCGGCAGCGACGCGCTGAAGGGAAAGGGGTGTCGGGGACAGACAGTTAATAGAGGACTTTTTTCTGTGGCTGTTTCAGCTCTTGGAGGTGAAGTCCAGAAACTGGAGGCTTCTGGGCCCCCATTTCACCTCCTGTGAACCTTTCCACTGGTGGAATTTTGTTGTTGATGTCATGTTGATTTCCTAAGTCTTAAAGATTTTGGACAAAAATTAATTTGCCTTCCTTGTCTGTTTTGTTGTGGGCTTATATATTTTATTTAGCTTTTTAAAAAAGTTATGTAATATTCTCTGGACCCTGTCCCTGCCATAACGTCCTGTCCTCCCACTCCCGAGGTCACGGTCTCTGTGGGAGTTCTCCCAAACGTTTTCTTTTCCCATCATTGTCGGTGGGTTCAGGATCTGTTTTCTTGTGAGTTTGAGTGTGTGTCGTTTTTTGCTTTAAACACTGAGCATATGAAAAGTACTATAAATATAATGGTTAGGGTCCAGTTACTGTCTCACACTCGTCAGAATTTTGCATCCACATCCCTCCTTAGGAGTAGGAACTGCTCATAATGTGCAAATCCCTCCCACAACCCTTCTCGAATGCACTCTTCTCTCGTGTCACCCTGCTTCTCTCCACCCCTTTCACCCTGGCTCTTTTTACTCAGAAACAGACAGCACATGGCAAGTGGTGGATGTGCTCAAATGGACAATTTCTCTAAATTGTGCTACTTTTATTTTTTTTTCTCATCATGGATTTCAGTTTCAAGTTAGGAAGAAAAGAAGCATTAGCCCTGTGGTTTGGGCTTGCGAGTTGGCCACCTCGGGCCTGAAGTTGAAAGTGTGCCTCAGTTTCCCCTTTGCTGCACTGCTGAAAGTCCATGCTCTGGTCTTCCTCAGCTGCCCATGAACACGTGTTAGGTATGACCTAGGAAAGCACGATTCCGCGTCACCAGTAGCCTTAGAGTTGGTTCTTATGGAGGGTCGTGTGTGGTGTGTGGACGGGAGGATGGGGAGGGTGCGGCCAGGGTTGTTTGCCTCTCTCAGCTGAGTGTGGTCTGCAGGCGCTCCCTGTAGTGAAAGCTCAGACAGTCACTTCGGTTTTGCTGTTGGTGATGAAGTATGGCTGTGGGGGTGGGTAGTGCTGCGTGCGAGTCCCCAAGGGGTCGCTGGAGGCCGACTCCGCTGTGCCGAACTTGCCCTTGCTGCCATAAGCCTGCCGCCTCAGAGACTGCTCGTTGGGGTCCCAGCCCTTCAAGTTGGTGGTGGAGTTGTAGGCCAGGGGGTGTGGGGGCATCTTGTTGGTGCGGGCCTTCTGTCCGTTCTGCTTGGCAGGACCGTGCTCGGGGCTGAAGGCTCGCGGCTCATCCTCCACTCTAACGGGGTGCAGAGGTAGGTTCCCCTTAGCAGCCAGTTCAGCCAGGTGTCGCCGCTTGGAGTAGAAGTCATCATTGACCTTGTCAGCTGAGCAGGTGGACAAAGCAGGGCAGGAGAGAGGAGAGAGAGGGAGAGAGGGAGAGAGGAGAGAGAGAGAGAGAGAGAGTTAGGGATCAGCAGGCCAGTTTGAGAGAGTAGCACAGAAATGGGCCAACAGTCCAAACAAGACAGACGAGAAGCTCCACCTGGAACAGGACAGAGGGAAGGGCAGGGCCACGTGCTTTCCACAGACAGGAGCAGGGCCAGGAGGGTGAAGGCACAACCCCCAGGGGATCTCTGTCTGCCCCCCCCAAAACCCCACTTTTCCCCACCATAGACCCACTGAGCCTTCTGCCATCCTTGGCTTCCCTGTAAAATCCAAGTGTTGCATCTTCATTATTAAAATGATACATTCTCACTATGGAACATACCCACCATGTTAAGAAACCTTCACACCTACTCCCTGCAAATCAAGACAGCTGGTAGCAAGTCTGAGGTGCATTTTCTCCTGATCTTTTTACTGACCCAGGTTTAACGCAGGCTTTTTCTTGGTTGGTTTGCTTTTATTTCAGCTTCTAGCACTGAAGCAGACCCACATTCATATGCCAACTCTGGTAGTATAACTTCGGCTAAATTACTTTCATTACCATCAGCTTCTGCATAAGGAAAGCAGTTAACAAGAAAAAAGTAGATTTCACAGGGTTGTATGGAGTAGAATGCATGTGAAGTTCTTGGGTATTATTCATCACCAATATCATAAATAACTTTGTCTCAATTTTCCGATGTAATGTCCTGTCTAGCATTACTCCATGCTGTTATAAATTGCTAATAAACCACATCTAATGTCTATAAAATAATTGAGTATAACTATCAAGATTAATCACTCCTTCCACTGATGAACATTTCAGTTATATCAATATTTTCTACTACAAATTAAGGCTGAAGTGAGAATCTTTTGGCTTATAGCTCTCTTTATATTCAGAATTAGAATAATTCTAAAAATATTTGCTTAGTCTACATCAGAGATTGGCAAACTATGGCCCAGAAGACAAACCCAGTCACCACCTATTTTTGTAAACAAGGTTTTGTTGGGAATGAGCCCCAGTCACTCACTGAAATATTGTCTGTGGTTGCTTTTACTCTGCTATGGTAAAAGTGAGTACTTGTCTTAGAAGCTTTATGCTCCCCAGAGCTTGAAATTATTTACCATTCAGGAAAATCTTCTTGATCTCTGATCTGCATTATCAAAAGCAAAATTATTTGGTCAAGGAGATTAAACATTGTTTAGGTTCTTGATGCATATTGTCAACTACTCTGCAAAACGCTTGTACCAGTTTCCAGTCAATTCCAAAACTCTCTCTCCAGCCTTGAATAATTGTTCTTTACTTCCCTCCCTCCCTCCCTTCCTTTCTCCCCTCCTTCCTTCTTTCCTTTTTTCTGTACTTCCTTCCCTCCCTTCCTTCCTTCTCCTTCCTTCCTTTTCTTTCCTCCTTCCTCCTTCTTCCTTTTTTCCTTTCTTCCCTCCCTCCCTTCCTTCCTTCTCCTTCCTTCCTTTTCTTTCCTCCTTCCTTCCCTCATTCCTCCTTCTTCCTTTTTTCCTTTCTTCCCTCCCTTTCCTTCCTTCCTTCCTGCTCTCCTTCCTGCTTCCTTCTTTCCTTTTTCCTCTCCTTTTTTCCCTTTGTACCTTCCTTTCTTATTATCTTTCTTTCTCTACATGTTTCTTTATTTCTTTCTTTATAAAGTAAAATAGATGAATAAAAGACTTTATTTTGTCTTGGAATTCTTTTACTATAAGCTTTCCTACACTTTTAAAATTAATTTCTTAACTATAAACTTATTAACTTATATCTCTCAGGAGACCAGAAATATTTGCTGCTCTTTCATCCGCATATTGATACGCCATAGCATTGCATGTGTGAACACATACACATTTAAGGAGACCATCATAGTTCCACGTTCCTTTTCTCATTTGATCCTTTCAACAAAGATAGAAAAGATGGGGACTCTGACTCATGCTTGACAAATTAGGGAACTGTTAAAGCTCATACAATGATTCAGCTAATGGCTGACTCAAGGTAGAACCTGAGTTCAATCAACATTATTTGAAAGCCAATAAATAAATGCTTTGGTTTAAGAATCAAAACTGAAACATGCCCCGCTTGGGAAACTGTGCCCATGGCAGACATCACTCATTGATCACAGCAGTCTTTCCTGACTAGCCAGCCTCCACACACGCTCCTCAGAACAACACTCAGAAGCCACATAGACCCCCACAGGCTCCTCAGAACAACACTCAGAAGCCACATAGGCCTCCACACAGGCTCCTCAGAACAACACTCAGAAGCCACATAGGCCTCCACACAGGCTCCTCAGAACACTTGGAAGCCACATAGGCCTCCACACAGGCTCCTCAGAACAACACTCAGAAACCACATAGGCCTCCCCACAGGTGTTTCAGAACAACACTCAGAAGCCACATAAGTCTCTACACAGGCTCCTCAGAACGACACTCAGAAGCCACATAAATCTCTACACAGGCTCCTCAGAACAACACTCAGAAGCATCATCAGTCTCCACACAGGCTCCTAAGAACAACACTCGGAAGCCACATAGGCCTCCCCACAGGCGCCTCAGAACAACACTCAGAAGCCACATAGGCCTCAACACAGGCTCCTCAGAACAACACTCGGAAGCCACATAGACCTCCCCACAGGTGTCTCAGAACAACACTTGGAAGCCACATAGGCCTCCACACAGGCTCCTCAGAACAACACTCAGAAGCCACATAGGCCTCCACACAGGCGCCTCAGAACAGCACTCAGAAGCCACATAGGCCTCCACACAGGCGCCTCAGAACAGCACTCAGAAGCCACATAGGCCTCTACACACGCTCCTCAGAACAACACTCGGAATCCACATAGGCCTCCACACACGCTCCTGAGAAAACACTTGGAAGCCACATAGGCCTCCACAGGGCTCCTCAGAACACTCGGAAGCCACATAGACCTCCTCATGGGCGCCTCAGAACAGCCCTTAGAAGTCCCACATTTACTTTCCAGGTGTGATATGGATGATGTTGGGTTCCTATTCTTTGTATCGACAGTCCCCAGCTTATGAACAACATAGGTTCTATAGGTTTGTTCTTAAGTTGAGTTTGTATGTAAGTTGGAACAGGTACATTACATATCACATATAGCAGTCTTCATTCATAAGCGTCATTGTATGTCACTTGGATGTTTGTAACTTGGGGACTACTTGTAATATAAATAGTCCTGACTAATACAGTCTTTCAAGAGGAAGTTACCCTTTCTCTAAATTCTAAGAATTTAGGTGGCACCTAAGGTATGGCATGTCAGAGCCAGAAGGGATCCTGCAGTCTGCTGCTTAGATGTGAGGAGCACAGTCCCAACCTATCCTAAATTGCTTAAGATGGCACAGTATTAGAGCCAGGAATGGGACCTGTGTTCCTGTCTTTTGGTGTGAAGCATTAGATTTCTAGTGCCATGAGTTTTCACTAGAAGAATGCTCTAAGATTGCCCCGTGGACTGCACATGCACACGTCCAGCTGCCTCCTGGACAGGCTCACTAGCGTCTCACACTTCCAGGTGGCCATGCCTGAACCCATCAGCTGACTCAGATCTGTTCTCTCCAAGCCCTTCCTTATCTCTCACATGGGACCACCCACTCCTCAGCCCCTAAACCAGAAACTCAGAAGGAAACATTGGTTTCAACCTCCTTTCCTCTTGCAGGACAGCCACCAAGCCCTTCCAGCTGTATCTATCAAACGTTTCCCTCACCCTCTTTGAACAGCAGTTTACTTCCAATGCCACCCTGGCCTCCCTGTCCCCTCTCCCTTCTTCCATTCCAGGCATCAAACAGGTGCCTGTCACATACTAGAAACCATAAATACAAGGCAGAATCAGAAGGTGGGTCTATGAAGGAGGGATGAGAGTTACCAAATAATACCACAAATTGCGTACAAGTATATGTAAGGGCTATGAAGGAGAACTATCCAGTCATAATAGGATGTAGAGCCAGATCACCAATCTAGTCTAAGAACGAGATGTTTGAGCTGAGGTATCTTACACCTGTCTTGTCCCCGGCTCACTGTTAGTCAGCTTGCAAGACTTAGGTAAGCTGTTGTCTCCCCGATTCCCCCAGGTTTCCCGGGGCAACCGCTGCTCTCTCCATCATAGCACTGGCTGTGCTATTTTATAATTTTCTGTGTTCACATCTGTTTCCCTACTAGACCATGAGTCTTTTGAGAGCAGAAATATCCTTTCATCCGTGTGGCTCCTCAGTTCCCAAACCCTGCCAGTACCTGGGGATCATGGGGAGGAGCATTTAATGTTTCCGATACCTGGATCCCTTGCCACACCTGTTCAGTCAGAATCTCTGAGGGTGTGGCCCAGATGCCATGACGCAATTCTAGTGTGCAGCCAGTGTTGGGAACCACAGGTGCAGCTCTGACATCTACCACAGCCCCAGCACATCAGTTTTTGCAGTTGTTTTCCTTTTTGGCTGGGGCCAGGTTTGAACCAGCCACCTCCGGTATGTGGGGTCAGTGCCCTACTTCTTTGAGCCACAGACACCGCCCCCCTCCAGCACATCAGTTTTTATAAAGAGCTCCAGAGAAGTGTTGTCCCATCTCACTCCTACTCTGTCCACCTCAGGGAGCCCTTCCCTCTAGCAGTCTGACCAGGTCAGATACCCCCATTGTACACACCCCAGCTGGTAAGATCCCTCCATTGTACACACGCCAGCTGGTCAGATCCCCTCATTGTACACACCCGAGCTGGTAAGATCCCTCCGTTGTACACACCCAAGCTGGTCAGATCCCCCCATTGTACACACCCCAGCTGGTCAGATCCCTCTGTTGTACATACCCCAGCTGGTCAGATCCCCCCATTGTACACACCCCAGCTGGTAAGATCCCTCTGTTGTACACACCCCAGCTGGTCAGATCCCCCCATTGTACACACCCCAGCTGGTCAGATCCTTCCGTTGTACATACCCCAGCTGGTCAGATCCCCCCACATTGTACACACCCCAGCTGGTTGGATCCCTCCATTGTACACACCCCAGCTGGTCAGATCCCCCCATTGTACACACCCCAGCTGGTAAGATCCCTCCATTGTACACACCCCAGCTGGTAAGATCCCTCCATTGTACACACCCCAGCTGGTCAGATCCCCCCATTGTACACACCCCAGCTGGTCAGATCCCTCTGTTGTACACACCCCAGCTGGTCAGATCTTCCCATTGTACACACCCCAGCTGGTCGGATCCCCCACATTGTACACACTCCAGCTGGTCAGATCCCCCCATTGTACACACCCCAGCTGGTTGGATCCCTCCATTGTACACACCCCAGCTGGTCAGATCCCCCCATTGTACACACTCCAGCTGGTTGGATCCCTGTTGTACACACCCCAGCTGGTCAGATCCCTCCATTGTACACACTCTAACTGGCCAGATCCCTCCATTGTACACACCCCAGCTGGTCAGATCCCTCCGTTGTACACACCCCAGCTGCCCTTTCACATGTGTTCATGGAGTTTCATTTGTCATCCTCCACCTCACTCACTAGTGCTCCAAGAAGGCATGGCCAAGACTGATCTTCGCACACCAATTCATAAGCAATGTCCAGCCCAGTTCCTGGTAGACACAAAGCACTCAGCAAATATTTGATGAATGAATATATGAGCAAAATGCCCTGAAAACACAGAGGAGACTGTCGGGGTGAGAGGAGAGGCAGAGACTCCTCTCCCACTTCCCTCCCAGCAGGAAAATCTCCCTGGCCTGTCCAGTCAGGAGGCACAGTCATCCACTGTCTCATTCCTCTTTTCAGACACTGGACTGGCCTGGGGTTTTCCCGGTGCGTGAGATGCATTCAAAGGTTCCCATTTATGACAAGCAGATAAAATTGCTTATGAATTAGGCATTCCAGAAGCTGGAATAGGTGATGTCTTCTCAGATGGTTCTTCTGAAAAAGTAGACACAGAGGCATTCAACTCTGGTTGTATCAGGGCAGATGGGGAAAGAAGCTCCAGTAAAGGGAAATCATGGCATCCCATGTGGAGAATCCACATGCTTCTCCACATCTCACCCTGTTATTGGGTATTCCCTGGGCATAGAAGGTGTTTGAGACTTTAGGGCAAAACTGGAGTGGACTGGAGTCTATGGACTCTGGAATCTAACGGGCCTGAGTTCCAGAGGCCTTGGGAATGTCACTTGTTTCCTTGGGGATGAAATGGGATAATATTAATTTCTCACAGGCTTATTGTGAAGAATAAATTGTATGTGATGCATAGGCTACATAGCATGTATACTGTTGGAATATAGTAACTGTTCAATAAATATATGTTATATATCCCCTGCCTTATAGAATAAAAGCCCTGGATTTAATTCAATGGACATTAATTGAGCACTTACTCTGTTGGGGCTAATGTACTAGGCATGAAGCAGGCCTTCACCCAACCAACCTGCCTTCTTTCCTCTTCCTTCCCTCTACACAGCATGTTTAACGAGTGGTTACTCTGTAAGAGGGTATGCAAAAAAGCCTTGACCTGGCCAGCGGGGAGGTGGTAGTCAGAGAAGCCTTCTAGCTAAAGGTAAAAAGTCACAGAAAGTGCAACCCAGGGAGAGAAAATGTGACACACTGTGAGAGCGGCCACACTGCAGCTCTTCCCCTCAGGGGTGCAGTCTCTTCCCCTCTGTCTGGAATCTGGCCTGGCCTTGTGGCTGCCTTTCACCAGCAGGTTCTAGCAGCTTTTGCTTTCAGAGTCTTGAAACCTTGGCTCTGAGTGAAGAGGGCATCCCAGCTAGCCTTCTGGAGGATAAGAAGCCCATATGCTAGTTACCCTTGTTCACACAGCCGCATGTCTGTGAGGCCATCAGCCACCTATCAGCTGACCATAGGTAGAGAGCAAGTCCAGTCACAGGCCGTAAATCCAGCTCAAACTGGAAGAACTGCCCAGCAGACCCAGAATCACGATCCCAGTAGATGGCTGTTACATTAAGCTTCAGGGTTGTTGTTGCACAGCAGTAGATAACTGATACACAGCAGCATTTGGTGAGAAGGGGAAGAGTAGCTGCAGGAAACTGAAAAGATACTACATATCTGTGAGGTCTAGAGAAGACAGCAACGGGTCCTCAGATCAGCTCACGTCCTGTAGGCAAGACTGTAACATTCACACTGACGAGTCTGTCTGGGCCACCATCAGAGAGAGAAGAGCAGTGTAGGCACAGATTTGTCTGTGTTCTCCAAAGAGATATTTTCAAGAGTATTTCAACAGCAAGAAGGTGGCTGGAGTTTCAGCAGATGAACCATAACCGGGAAATGCAGTTTTCATGAAATCCCCTTTGCATAATGTTTCTGGTCCCATCTGATTAGAGCCAGGAAGCGGGGAGAAGTGCCTACCTGGCGACTCTCAAATTTGTGCAATGTGGTCCCTGACTCATTAAACAGCTCCTTGTGAAAGAAATCAGATTCATTGAACAGTCTTGTAGGCCCCATTAATAAATACATTAACCTAATCAGCCCCAGTACCTCGTTGGCAGATGGCTGACATGCCAACCAGGAAACAGATGCGTGAGCCTTTCAACAACACTGGCCCTCTCTGGTTTGATTTTTCTTCATTTACAAAAGAGGAAGAATGAAAGAAAAAGGTGCTTTCTTTCCAATGAGCCTAATTGCCTTGAAGAAACTGGGGCTGTAAAATTAAACTACACCTTCCTCCATCTGTCTCTCTCTTAATTAGCAGCAGACACTTGTACAGGTGCAGGTCGGGTGGAGCCTCGCTTCTGTGGAGATGGAGAGCTGCAAGGTAATAACCACTTTTCCAGACACACTGCACATCTGAGGGTCTCACCAGGTGGCCTCCTACCTACCTCCTTTCCCTAGGCCAAGGCATCTTAAGGTGTTCTGACAGCTCCTTCTCACTCGGTGATATTGTGTCCCCAGAGATGGTAAGTGACGCCCTGGTGAGATAATGGGAAATCCTTGGTTGAGGGCATCACTCAGCAGATAAGCTCCTCATCAGTCTCCATCTTTGATTCAAGAATATGATGAAATGCAGTGACCCATCTTCCCATCACACTCAAAAATAAAATTTAACTTCTTTGTTGTGGCCCCCAAGGACCCAGACTCTGGGAGCTTGCCCACTCTCCACTCTTCCACACTTACTGTGAATAAACCACAGGGAGGGTTAGTTTCCTAGGGCACCAGAGCAAAAGACAACAAACTTCCTTGCGCTTCTGTGATCCCCACTCTTTTGATGGTGACAGAGTTCAAGTGTTGGCTCAGAATCCTACACCAAGCCCTTTCAAGCCCTTTCAGACTTGGCTGAGAGCCAAGGCAAGACAGTGAGATCTGGGACTGTTGAGAAGGGAAAAAGAATTGAGGCTGAGAGCTTACAGGATTCAGTGCACCAGGTTTTATACAACAGAGAATAAAGTTTGGAAGTATGAGCATCTGATTTTTGTGACTGTAAAATCTTTACAATATGGAGGAAAGTGCATATAAACTTTGAGAACAGAGGGATGTGGGCTCCTATCCCAACTCTTCACATACAGTCTTGAGACCTGTGGCAAGCTGCCTAACCTCTCTAACGTCACCTATAAAATTGAAAATCAAATAACAAGATCTATCTGGTGGAGGAGCAGAGGCTATTGAAGAGAACCACAGAGAGAGCCATCTGTGCCATGTCATGTGCCAGTGGCACTGCTCTTAGTAGGCACTCAGCAGATGGGAGCTGCTACTGTTGTCATTGTTAAAAAATAAGAAGATCATGAAATGAGGGTGATAAAAATCTACTCTGCAGAGTGCAATGAAGAAATAATTGAAACGAGACATGTAAAAGCTCAGAACATTACATGTGGAGCATGGTAGGACTCCTTAGCTGTATATCCCCCTCTGAGAAGACGCCAGAGCCCACTGCTGCTTATCTCCCAGATCAGATCTGTTCTACCTTTTTGCCCCTGGTCGGCACATGGTCACCCAACTTCTTTTATTTTTTTTTGAGACAGAGCCCCAAGCTATCCCCCTGGGTAGAGTGCCATGGCATCACTCATAGCAACCTCCAACTCCTGGGCTCAAGCGAGTCTCCTGCCTCCGCCTCCCAAGTAGCTGGGAACCACAGGTGCCCTCCACAACACCTGGCCATTTTTTGGTTGCAGCCATCATTGTTGTATGGCTGGCCCGGGCTGGATTTGAACCCGCCACCTTAGGTGTATGTGGCTGGCGCCTTAGCCGCTTGAGCCACAGGCGCCGAGCCGTCACCCAACTTCTAATGAGACTTCCCAGCCTTCTTGGAAGCTCTGTTTGGTGATCTATTTTCTCATCAAATGTTAGCAAAAGTGATGTGTCCAATTTCCACTTCATCTAATGTGCTTAAAAAAATTTTTTTTTACCTCTCCTGAGTGTCCTCTCTTTCCCTTCCCACAGGCTAACACGATGCTGTGACAGCCCCCAGCTATAACAATGTAGGTGGGGGCAGCATGCTCCGGGTGCTGGTGCAGCAGGCTGGAGGAACCTGGGTCCCTGAGGGACCATGCGGAGCAGAGCTGCCCACTAAGCTGCACTACTCCCCTTGGGACTATTACATGAGAAAGAAGTGTCCAAAATAACAAAATAGAGAGAGGCAGAAAGTGAACAGTGTTTGCCTGGGGCCAGAGAGTACCAGGGAAAGAATGTCGGTGGGATGGGGGACAAACAGGAAGTGCCTACTCGTGGTCGTGAAGTTTCTATCGGGGGTGACAAAAATGTTCTAACCTTGATGGTGGTGATGGCAGCTTGGCTCTGAGAACATACCGAAAAACCCTGGGTCGTACACTAAAGGGCGACTCCTGTGATAGGTGAATTATATCCCCAAAGCTACTTTTTGATACAAAAGGAAATATACTTCTTCCTCTTAAGCCACTGGCTCTATTTGTGGGACCTTCTGGTCCGATAGGACAGTGTTTACTTTGACTTATTAGGAACGTTTTCCTGGTGTCTGTTTTTTCCTCTTCTTCTTCACAGGCTGAATTATAAAGTAAAAGGGGGAAGAGTTCGTGTTGTTTGAAAGAAACCACAGGTATCTCTCTCCCCTTTGAAATGCATGCTCTAAAGCTTGCAGATTCCTGAGGCTGTCTTGCAGGCAGAAACAAGAAGGGCGGGAAGAAAGCTGAGCCTCCCCAGCAGAAAGGGCTGGGGGGAGAAGGAAAGATCTGCCTGTATGGTGAATTATCCCGTTTTACCTGGCTCAGGTCCTTGCTGCAGAAATACAAGTAAGGAAAGTTACTGCACGTGAGGGAGGTGGAAGGAAGCCCAGGGCACCTGGCCCTCTACACAAGCCGTCCCACCTTTCCTGGAGCCACCTCTCTCTGTGAGAGAAAACCAGGAAGTATGGCTAGGAGCCTGGCCCTTTTCCTAAAGGCTCCCAGTAGGAACTATCGCTACCTTTGCTAAGACAGCACCTGGCTTAAGCTTTGCAGCAGAGCTGCCCAGCTTGTTCCATAAGCCGCCTTTGCATGGTTGCCAGGAGCTCGCCATGAATCTCCTGCTGCTGATAGCCCTCCCTCGGGGACCTCAGGCCCTTTGGCTCTGCCCCTAGGCTGTTCTGCTGTGTGGTCCCATTTTCTGAAAGGCTGTTGAACAGAGATGCACAGGCTCATGCTCCAGCCATGGCTAACCATGGAGCCCCCTCTGCCACAGGCCCCAGATGAACAGGCTGTGCCCCCTCGCACTGCCCAGGCAGCCTGCGTTGCTGCTATGGACCGCAGATATTTGTTCAGAGATTCGTTATGTGGTCTGTCTTCTGATCATCCTCCCAAGTGGTAAAATTTTGTCCAACTGATGGCTTTTATTATTTTATTTATTTATTTGAAACAGAGTCTCATTCTGTCCACCTGGGTACAGTGCCACAGCATCATAGTTCACACTGAAACCCTTGGACTCAAGAGATCCTTGTGCCTCAGCCTCCTAAGTAGCTGGGCCTACAGGACAGGCGCTGGCTACCGCACCTGGCTTCTTCCTCTATGTTTAGTAGAGATGGGGTCTTGCTCTTGCTCAGGCTGGTCTTGAACTCCTGAGCTCAAACCATTCACTTGGCAGGCCTCCTAGAGTGCTAGGTTACAGATGTGAGCTCAACCTGTCCGGCCCAACCAGTGCTTTTTAAAACAAAGCAAATTAAGGGTGAGAATTCTGAGTCCTACTTGCCACCTTTCCCTTGGCTGTTGCTTCCTGGTGCCATCTCAAAGTAGATAATATGAAATTTGGGATCCTATGTTAGATTAATGCATGAACCAATTCCTTGCCCTTCCCCCTTTGTTCAACAGCCTTTCAGAAAATGGAACCACACAGGAGAACTGCCTGAGAGCAGAGCCAAAGGGCCTGAGGTCCCCAGGGAGGGCTATCAGCAGCAGGAGATTCTCCAGGAGCTCTTCATTCATCCCCATGTGACTCTGAAACTCCTCCAATTTAAAAAAAAAAAGAGAGGATATTTCCCCATGCCAGTCTTTTTTATTTTTGAGACAGAGTCTCACTCTGTTGCCCAGGCTAGAGTGCCGTGGCCTCAGCCTCACTCACAGAAACCTCAAACTCCTGGGCACAAGTAATCCTCTTGCCTCAGCCTCCCAAGTAGCTAGGACTACAAGTACCTACCACAATGCCTGGTTAGTTGTTCTTTTTTTAATAACGATGAGGTCTTGCTCTTGCTCAGGCTGGTCTCAAATTCCTGAGTGCAAACAATCCCTCCACCTCGGCCTCCCAGTCTGCAGGGTTACAGGTGGAGCCCCCACACTGGGCCTGCAGGAGGATCTTGTCTCCCCACCACTTGATCCTGAGTTCTTTCCTGTGACTAATGGGTGACAGCAAACATGGCACAGACAGGGGTTTGGAGAAGTGCTTGTTGGTGTGGTTGCCCTCTCTCCCCCATCCATAATCATGAGAGGTGTCTGAGCTGCCCTCTCTGAGGGGAGACCTGCAGAGCCGGCTGAATCAGCCAATACCACCAACTCCCAGAGAGATGAGTGAACTCAGCTGAGACTCAAAGAACATCCCATGTTGGCAACCATCACTGGCACACGGACTTCTGCTCTGGATGAATGCTGAGCTAAACAGGTTTTAAGCCATGAGATTTGGGATCACTTGTTACAGTGTTATTGTGACAACAGATAACTGATATAAATACCAATTATCCCTGAAAGCCCCCAGTTTTCAGGTGGAATCCACCTCTCTCCTGTTCTTACTCCATGTGGTTAGGACAACACACCCACCCCTTCCCACCCCCAGTCACACCCCATTTCACTGCCCTCCCCATAACAATCAGTTCAAATGTAGGCAGGCAATTTGAGCACAGCGTGGGTCTTTACTTATTGAGGTCGAGGGGGCAAAAAAGATCAACCATTTGAAACTTTCCATTTTTTAGGAGAGGTAACTTTAGGCCAAACTCAAGGACACCCAAAAGGACAAATATCTATGTCTCCTAACTTTCTATTCCCCAGTGCCTCTTCAGAAAGACAAGGTTCCTGGTGAACGCCACATCCAGCTTCTTCTGACAATTCACGGACAACATGTATGTTGAGTGTCGACTGTGTGCTGTGGGTGTCATGCAGGGCAGCTTTGGAATGAGCAGGATCCAGCTGGCGTAGCCTCACAGGGACAGACTTTCGAACTAGACAGATGTTTATTGCAATCCCAATGCAACAGCATCTCCTGGAAACCAGAGAGCCCGCTCCACTGATTCATTTCATGCCTGATGGGTTCCCAAAGAAGCTCATCGTAACTCCAAGGTTGCTGTGTACTTTTCAAAAAGGGATGAACTTGGGAGCAGGTGGGATTTGATTTTTATTAAAAAACTTTGCTTCACATCACCCTGCTATCTTCCACCTTCTCCATACCCTGCTGACTGCTCACTGCCAAACCAATAACCCAAATCAGGAAATTGCACAAGACTGAATTTCATGAAGTAATGTTGAAAGCGGCCTTTAGGTGGGTGTCCCCTGGGGGTCCATAGGAGGCATGCACTCCCACAGAGCCGGAGCCCTGATGTGCGTCTGCTATTGCCTTGTGCCTTCTGTAGCATCTTGTAGATCAGCAGTTCTCAATCTGTGGGTCACGACCCCTTTTTAACAATGTAAATACATTGCGGCATTAGGAAGGTTGAGAACCACTGTTGTAGATGGACATCTCTCACTGGGCTACACCCATTTTCTTAGAATAAAAAATGAACTAGGACTTCCAGACCATCTACCATGGTCTAGAGGCTGTTTTAACCATTTTACTTATGTTGCCTCATTTAAACTATCAGAAAGATTACAAAGTGGGGTCATTCTTTTCGTTTGACAAATGAAGGAATTAAGGCCCAGAGATGTTGAAGAATTTGGCTGCCAAATTACTCTCCCTCTGCTAGTAAGTGGCAGAGCAGGAAACCAAGTCCAAGACTGTCCACTTCTGATGCTCTTACCTTCCGGCTTTGGCCCCAGCTCAAACCACCATTAAGAAAATAGCAGACATGCTGACGCTGGAGGATGCTGGCACGTGAGAATCGGTGCTTTGGTGCAAATGGTGTTTGCATCTAGGATGGGGCTTGGGAAGTGAGGGCTGGACTTTAATGTACATAATAATTATCCAGGAGATGCATTTAAACAATGAATATGCCAGGACCCCACACTCCGAGGTTCCAACTTCCTAGCAGGGAGCGTGCCCAGGATTTACGTTTGTAATAAGCATCTCCAGTGAGCGATTCTGGGTCAAGCCCTTAAGCTCTTCTTTGAGGTCTTGACCTGGCCCTGTTGTGATATGACTTTCTTGTATGGCTTTAAAGTTTCCATTTTTATTTAGAAGAGGTAATTTTAGCACCAAGCTCACAGACACCCAAATAGGCAAAAGCAGCACTGGGTCCCCTGTCTTGGGGGACCCAGATTCCTCATGTGTAAATGCAGAAAGCTAGGTGAAGTGTATTTCTCTCTGAAAGACTCCTTCATGGCAACTAAGAATTATCTGTGAAGCACAGGTAAATGGAAACCTTGTGAGTACTAAACTCCTTTCTTTAGAATATTATAAAGATCCATATATATGTTTGGGTTACATAATTGAACTCTTTCACACTTACTTAGCTCCTACTGTATACCAAGCCCCATGCAATGAACTTTATAATACTTACACTGTCTCACACAATTACTCCTGCAAACCAAATGGAGAGTGGATAATCCAATTGTCTCTATTTTGGCAATGGCAGAGTGGAAGTCCTGAACATTTAAGTGGTTTACGAAAAAGCACACAGGCTGATTCCACTCCGAAGAACAGCAATTAAATCTTAGTACTGTGCTGCCAGTTCCCCAACTTATTCAGGGTTTAAGATTCATTTTGCAAAAGAAACAGATTTCCAAAGACAAGACTTCATCTTGATTAGGACACTCTATTGGGCTAAGGCATCCTTAAGGTGATGTCTCCCAGACAAGGTTTTATTATTATTACTTTTTAATTTCAGATTAATATGAGGGTACATGTGATTAGGTTACACTGTTTGCACTTGTAAGGTAACGTCCAAGTTGCAGCTGTGCCCTCACCCAGGAAGTGTGCCATTTGCCTATATATTGTACCTGTTAAGAGAGAACTTACCAAGCCCCTTCAGCCCCTTCTTGATTTTAATTGAGATTCTCTCTGATGTGTGAACGTTGTTGCTAATCTACAAGTTTCAATTTAGTATGAGTACATGGATGTTTGATTTTCCATTCTTCTGATAGTTTACGTAGGAAAGTGTTCTCTAAATCCACCCAAACTGTGACAAAAAATACAAAATCTCTGGTGGCTCATGCCTGTAATCCTAGCACTCTGGGGGGCCGAGGCAGGTGGATCACTTGAGCTCAGTGGTTAAAGACCAGCCTGAGTAAGAACAAAACCCCATCTCTAAAAAATAGCCAGGTATTGTGGCGGGCGCCTGTAGTCCCATTTACTTGGAAAGCTGAGGAAAGAGGATCTCTTGAGCCTAAGAGTTTGAGGTTGCTGTGAGCTATGACACCATGGCACTCTACCTAGGGGCAAAAAAGTGAAACTCTGTCTCAAAAAAAAAAAAAAGAGAGATACAAAGCTCTATCTTTTATGACTGAATAGTATTCCATGGTATACATATGCCACAATTTATGCAACAAAAATAAAAAGGCTTTCAACAAAAATAAGTCTTGAACAGGATGGTTTCATAGCAGAATTCCACCAAACCTTCCAAGAAGAGCTTGTACCTGTATTGCAGAAGCTACTGAGAAACACTGAGAAGGAAATAACCCTCCCCAACTCCTCTACGCAGCAAATATCACCCTGCTACCAAAACCAGGAAGGGACTCAACAGAAAAAGAAAACTAGCGACCAATATCATTAATGAATATTGATGTGAAAATACTCAATGAAATCCTGGCAAACAGAATTCAGCTACACATCCAAAAAAATAATACATCATGACCAGGGGGCCTTCATCCCAGGGATGCAAGGCTGGTTCCAGGGCAAATGGTTCAACACACACAAGTTCATATACGTAATTCATCACATAAATACAAGTAAAAACCAAGACCATGTGATCCTCTCAATCGACACAGAAAAGGAATTTGACAAAATTCAGTGTCCTTTTGTGATAACACAGTGAGTTTTAAATAAATGGGACGGGTGTTCCCAAGGCTGGGCGTGGGTTGATCGGCAGCAGCAGCCACTAGGGGGCACCGTGCACGGGAAACCTCAGGTGGTGAATACTGAACGGTCCTCCTGAGTCTGACTTGGCGCAGGTGCAGCAGGAAAATGGCACCTTCAGATACCTTGGCCTTTCACCTCCCTTATCCCACCGCCCCTTTACCTACTTCCACACCTAATGCCCTATGTTTCCAAAGAGGGTTCCCGAAGTGGGTTCCCAGCATCTTTTGCGCCCCTGGACATTAGATGTTCACTGGTTTTCCTAAAGAGAAAAGAGATGAGCTGTCAAAAGTATTTGAGAAATGGCAGGTTAAGCACAGTTTACCAGTTTTTATTACCACAGGATTTTTCAGAGTCTTTAATCTGCTCATCTGATAACTATAACTACTGTTACAATAATACCAGTAATAACCTACATGCGTCTGTCATCTCTCATATGACAGGTGCTGTGACACGTTTTAAGCATCTTCTCTCACAGTGACCGAGGAGGTAGGTGAATATGACTGCCTCTCTTTTGCAGATCAGAAAACAGGGGCTCAGAGAGGTCGAATGACTTGTTGAGGAAGACATTCCATTAGGACTTGAACCCCGTGGTGTCTGAGTCTGAGCCATCACACCCAGCGGGCCCCTCCCATTTAAGGAAGTGGCAGAATATGGGAGGTGAGGGCATACAACACTGGCCCCCCACCTTCTCATCACACCTCCTGTAGACTCTGGGTCTAGAAGTTTTGTAGAGAACTCTAGAGCAGAGCAATGACCACAGAGGAACTTGGGTCTGGCCCTCGCTGGAACCCTTTCTCCCCTCCCAGATAAGACAGTATAAATAAATAAATGTGCATTTAGCAAGACAAGTTAAATTAACGTGGTTTGTGTAGAAAACAGGTTCTCAGCTTCTACTTTTGACCTGACCTGAAATATGCTCTAACCGTATCAGATGACAGGCTGATATAAGGACAGGGCTGCAGATTGCTTCCAAAAGCTGTCACGGGGATCATAATGGCTTTGTTTTTCACAAGGGAGAGGGAAAAAAAAGTTTACACCTCAATTTAGTAGGTCTATCATGTTCCAAATTGTTTGCATTTCTAAAAATGGACTTTGACATGTGAACAGTTATTATCTAATGCAAGACCCAAAAATCTGTCTCTCTCAAGGCAACAACTGGGTAGCCGGAGGTGTGGGGTTCTCCTTTAGACACACGGATGCAAAGTTCCTTCTTGATGAGGAAATTGAGCAGACCCTTCTCTCCTCACTCCCAGATACCTTGTTGTTTCTGAGCCTCTGGGACCCTGGTCAAATGCCCGTCTTCAGAGCCTTCACCACAAAAAACAATCTGAAGAAGTAATCAAAGGGTCTTAGTTTCCCAGGATTATCTGTGTTACAGTGCTGTGGTCCCAGACTAGCAGCACCAGCATCACCCTGGGACCTGCTAGCGGTCCAACTGTGTGGGCTCCATCCAAGTCTTAGTGAGTGAATCAGAAGTTCCAGGGCGGCACCCAGGAATGTGCATTTGGACACCCCTCTAAGTGATACTGAAGTGAACACAGTGACTCAAACATAAGAGCCACTGGTCCAGTGTTCTCTCCCCTGCTTCAGTCACTCACTGCAGCCTCTCAGTTCTCCCTCCCTTCACCAGATTTTCTTCTCACCATCCTCTACCCACCTGCCAGCAAGAGCCTCCATGGGTGTTCCCAACTCCAGTCGACACTCCCCTAATCCACACTCCACTTAGAAGTCAAAAATGGTGATGCTGGTGCCCTTTCCTCGGCCTCTGCAATGTCTCCAAATTCCCCACTGGCCAAGGAGTCCCCTCTCTTCCTTGAGCTACTAGGTTATCCCCACCACCAATCCAACAAAGGGTAAGGAGTGAGGAAAGAAGGAAACGGCATCTCTGGTCTGATCTGATCTGAAAGGAGCCGCTTCCCTCCCACCCCCAAGAGCAACAGCTTAGAGTAAGGGTCAGCAAGCCTTCTCCTTGCTCAGACAGCATGCCCGCACTTCTTTATGTGTTTTTAAATTTAAGATTAATCTGCAGGTACAAATGTTTAGGTTACATTGTTTAGTTTCTCAGGTAGAGTGCAGGCTGTAGTTGAGCACTTCACCCAGGGTCCTGTGTGTCCGGCTTGTGCACATTAGGTGAGAAGGGAGAGTGGCAACGGCTACACAGTTCCTGGAGAATTAAATAACACAGTGATGCAAAGGGCCAGGACTCAGGGAGCGGATCCATCAAGTCTGGCTCCCACCCCGCCCAATCACAGACTCACACACCCAAGTCAAGCAACTCCTTACTGCTCAGCTGCCCACTATGCAGCCTCAGGAAAGTTAAAAATAGCATTCTGTCCTCTTCAAGGCTAATCATTCCCAAGACCCTTGGCCAATAACTGGTTCACGTCTATCTCCCCTCAAAAGTTGTGTTCTTTCTCCCACAGGAATTACCTTGGGTTTCCACTTATTGCCTTTGTAGCTTTCTGAGGAGAAAAACAACACGTTGTGGCTTACCTGGGATGTTTCTCACAGCGGCATCTTCCTTCAGGCAGCGAGCAGTGGGAAGTGAGGGGGACACCCTGCCCCACAATTGCCCCATGCAGGTGTGTGCCGTGCACACACACACACACACACACACAACAGCTACACACTGGAACTGACACAAACTTGCAGGTGCCACCAAGCCAGACACACATGTGCACGGGTCACACACAGACACTAGGACTCTCTGTCCCTCTGTTATTTAATGGTAAAGTCAACAACACCTGGACAAAAGACCTACAAAAAGCTGTACGGTACCTTTTGGTGACTTAAGTGTTGATACAGTCCAGTCACCATCAGAACTTCCTAAAAAATAACAATTGAGAGATGCTGATCTGTTTGCAGCATGCCCGTGGTCATTGTGCCCTCACACCCAGTCCTGCGGCTGCCTCAGCTGCAGCCTCCAAGGGGGCAGGCCTCAGGGGACCCCGGGAACAGGAGAGGAGCTGAGTGTGAACATGCAGCTGTGTGCACCTCTTTCTACAAGTGTGAACTTCCAGCTGTGTGCACCTCTCAACACCCAATAGAAGGTTAAAAGAAGTCCCCTGAAAAAGCCTAGATACTTTTAGTTATATAAGGAAGAGAGATAACTCTTAACAGAAACTCTTGCTTTAACTTTCAACCTGCTTAGAAATAAAGGAAAATTTGAGTTCTATGAGCTCACCTTGGCTAAAGACCATACTCTGAGGACAAGAGATGAATTTTGATTCTGTTTCACTGCAATCCCTCTCCTGAAAGGAGGTGCATTACTAGCTTCAAATTCAAGGTTGGGACAGGCTTGCTGACTCTATCTTTATTTTTTTTTTTCTATTTCTTAAATCTTTTCTATGTTGTATGAGGTTTGTTTTCCATTTTTTTCTTTCAAGGTATTGCAGTGATGAAAATGTTTTTGGTTACATGGATCGCTTTTATAATGCTTGCTTGAGTCAGGGTCATGAGTGGGTCCTTCACCCAGACAGTGTTCCCTGTACCTATCAGGTAGGTTTTGCCATCCCTCCTCCCCACTCCCCTGCTCGATTCCCATTGAATTCACTTCCCTCTGTGCACATGTGAGCTCATCAGTTAGTTCCAATTTAATAGAGAGCTCACATGGTAACAGGTGTGCGCTTTTCCATCCTTCAGATGCTTTACTTAGGATAATGGCAGGAATGGAACAGCATCTGTATCTTTCACTACTCACAAAAATTCATTCAAGATGGATGAGAGACTTAAATGTAAGGCATTAAACCATAGGAGTTCTAGAATGAAATGTTGGGGGGGGGGGGGAAGCTCATCTGAACGTTGGCCTAGGCAAAGAATTTATAAAGAAGACACCAATGGCAATCACGGCAATGGCTGCCCCTTTAAATACAAGTGGTGAGCTCTGTGGGGTAGAGACTGCCTTGCACACAATTTGTGTTGGGAAAAGATTGTTGAATGAATGAATGAATTCAACTTTATCCACAGTATCACTCATCCTAAGGTATGGAAATTCCCCTAAACACTTAAGGGATCAAGCTTGTTATCTGAGAATCCCCATAAAGAGTAATACATTACTTTAAACAGCAAATGTGTGCCTAGAATGCTCGTTATAAATCAGTTTCTCCAAATTGAATTCCTTTTCAGAGGTACTGAATGAGGCCTGGGGGATCTACTATTATTAACAGAACCCCATGGTGACTCCTTTCATAGAATAAAGGATGGTGAGCATGGCCACAGTCACACCTATCCTTTAACTACCCCACATTTTTTTTCCTTATGAAAATAAATATTTCCAAGAAGTTAATCTGAAGTACAGAGCTGGGGGAGGGGGGCAGGAAGCAGGACCAGCATTCAAGATGGGCACATGGCTCCCTCCTCCAGAAGGCACCAGGCTCTTAGTTCATCCCTGTGCCAGAGGCTCACACACCCCTTCCCAACCCAGAGCTACACAAGTCGCCCCTTTCTTTTATTTTTCTTTATTAAATCATGACTGTGTACATTAATGCATTTATGGGGTATAATATGCTGAATTGATAAACAGTGTGGAATGCTTACATCAAACTGACTAACATAACCATCACCTCACTTATTTGTTGTGATAAGACATTTATATTCTATTCTTAATAGTTTTCAAGTTGCCCCTTTCTTGAAGATGATGCAAGAAGATGTGTCCCCATGTTGGCTATGAGCTTCCAACTGGCCCCAAGACAGTTGGGGTGGTGGGGGCTAAAGTCTCTGGTCAAAGCTAGACTTAAGTCCCTGTGCCAATTTTACAATCAGGAAAGAAATGAGTCAAGTTTAGAAAACGCCCAGTTGAGATATTTAGTCATAGGACAGCTGCGTCCTCAGGAGTAACTTTTCTTTCATCAAAGTTAAGTCCAAGTCCTAGGCTGCTGCCGGGGAGGCAAACGGACAAGCTTGCCTTTCAGCACCGATGGAAAGCCCGGGATATTCTCCAGGCGTTGGGCTCTTCATAGCGGTTGCACAGGGGTTCAAGATACTGCTGCTGCTTCTGCTTGCTCACCTTGGTTGGGTCAGAGACCTTGAAGAAGGCTGGGGCCAACTCCACAAGCTACCGGGGGTCAATGGTGGTGACCTCATACATGTATTCCCTCATGGTGAGCACCAGCTCGTGGTACACCACCCATTCTGGCCATCTGTGGAAGAGTGCTGGAAGGGGGGCTGTGGACCACCTGCTGGTCAATCAGTGTCCAGACTCTCCTGTGGGTTCTTCTTGGCAGCCTTATGGAATAACCCACTGCAGGTGGCCTTCTGCACTTGGACTGTGGACTTACTTCAGGAAAAGACATCCAGCTTGTGCCTGTCCCTTATGCCTAACATCTGCTTCCAAATGTCCTGGGCCCAGCACAGGGAACGAGCCCGGATAAAGTTCTCATGGCACCATGGTTTGAGAAATCGTTTTTCCAGGAGTTGTACACAGCCAGCAGAGTGAGGTGGCTCCCTTCAGTGTGGTGAGACTTGGCCTTCTTCTGATTAGTGAGGGCTTGTTTGTCCTCAGGTCTGTAGAAGATGCTTTGGACAGACAGCATGCAGCCCAGATGCACAGCCATCATCAGCGTTTTGCACAGCAAGGGCTCCAGAGGGAACTCTGCCATCCTGCAGCCCAGGCAAGTGAGCAGGCCTTCATCATCCAGGGACCCCAGTGTGTACAGCTGCTCTATGGCTGTGATCAAAGTTTCCACTGGGGGTGAGTCCATGAAATCAAAGGACAGCAGGTCATTGATGCCCATGGCCTTGAGAGATAGCACTGTGCTGGCTAAGTTCCTTCTCTGTATTTCCGGCACGTTGGTGGTCAGTATTTCATCCTAGTAGGCACATTCCGTGTACAGCCTGTAACACTTCCCGGGGCCTGTTCTCCCGGCTCTGCCAGCTGGTTGCTTTGCCTGTGCCTGAGAAATAGGCATCACCAGAAGCTGGTCAATCTCTGTCTTTGAATTGTAAATGTTCTGCTTCACAAATTCAGGGTCCACAACATAGTAGATGCCATCTATCGTCAGTGATGTCTCTGTAATGTTAGTGGCCTTCACAACCTTTCTGCTGCCTGGTGGACTGGGTCAAAGACTCAGGTCTGCATCTCGCTGGGAAGAGCAGAGTACACTGCGAGAATAATTAACTCAGGAACATCAGGTCCCAGGGATTTCATTCTTTCATATAGGATCTCACAAGCTGCATCAATCTCTTCCTGACCAGTCAGGAAGACCAGGATGTCCCCTGGTGGCTCTGTTAAATGAATCTGCATGACAGTGATCAGGCTGGCACCCTGATAATCTATCTCAAGTTCCTTTGTGTAAAGTATTTCCACTGGATATGTTCGATCTGGGATAGTGAAGATGGGAGCTTTGTAGAAGTACTGAGAAAACTTCACCGCATCCAAGGCGGCTGAGGTGGCAATCAGCTTCATGTCCTGCCGTTTCTGAACTGTCTTTTTCAATAATCCAAAGAGCACATGTGTGTGAATTGTCCTCTCATGCGCCTTGTCCAACATGATGATGGCATACGGAGTGAGATCAGGGTCAATCGGGCACTCTCTGAGCAACATCCCATTGGTCAGGTACTTGATGACTGTTTTGGGGCTGGTGCAATCTTCAAATCAAATGCTGTAGCTCACCTCTTGGCCTAAGCAGCAACCAAAGTCCTCTGATACTCTTTTGGCCATTGACATGGCTGACACTCTCCTGGGCTGGGTACACCCAATCTTGCCCCTGGAAGTGTACCCAGCCTCTGCCAGGTACTGGGTGATTTGTGTTGTCTTGCCGTCTCCCCCAATAACAATCTGGATCTCATTGTCGTGGACAGCCCGGACCAGCTGTCCCTTCAGGTTGTAGATGGACAGGATCTGATTGTCATGGACAGCCCGGACCAGCTGCCCCTTCAGGTTGTAGATGGGCAGGATCTGATTGTCATGGACAGCCCAGACCAGCTGCCCCTTCAGGTTGTAGGTGGGCAGGCTCTCCTTCTGCTCAATGATTGACAGTGGGCCTTCTTCTCATAAGCAGCCTGGTTGCCCCCAAAGGCATGCTTCTTCCACTCCTGAATGTGGTTAGGCATCACCCCAGTGCCCCTCACATTGGCAGCAATTTTCCTGCCTTCAGCATCAGGCAGAGGGTCAACCCAATGCTTGTCGAGTCCCATGGGAACAGAATCCATCTCAGCTGCCCGTTGTGCCTGCTTGAGTTTCCACCTTCCTTTGGCCAAAGCACTCTGCACCATCACTGCCCGGGGGAGGGAGCCATCTGGGTTCTTCAGGATTTTAATGGGGCTCATGTCCATGCTTGGCTTGGTGTGCCCTCTTAGGAAGGGAGGCTCTTCCTCAACCAATTTGATCTCTGTATATCTTCTTCACCATCCACCTTAGGGACAATGCCAGTCTCTTCATCAGAGTCTGGAAATTCTTCTTCGGAAAGCACACTGGCAGCGAGAATGTCTGAGCTCCCACTTCTCTGCGTCAGAGGCGCGGGCCAGGCGCCTGCGAACCCCGACTCATCCTCCCCTTCCGGGGGCCCTGACCACCGGGAGGGAGCGGGTCTGTCCGGATTCCGCACTGAGGCCTCCTCATGGGTCTCCTCTCTGACAAGATTTCGTCCTGGGTTTGGGTTTAAATCTCCTCCAGTCTCTTGATGCACATCCCTCATGCTCAGGCTGGTCTTGGCCCCAGCGAAGGGCAGAACTTTCACGTTCACTCTCTGGCCTTTGCTCGCCTCAGCGGCCACCTCAACCACACGGCCTTCCCGCCCAAGCTCAGAGACGTGCACGAGGCCTTCCCGCAGCTTCCTCGGTCCTTCCAGCTGCACAGAGCAGCCAAACTGCACGATGCTGGCGACTCTGCCACTGTGAATGTCCCAGCTCCTCAGAGGGAGGGCGGTCCCCGCGTTGATGCCGCTGTAGGTCGGGATTCATCACCCGGCATTTGTCCCGGTCTTTGGGGGGTGGGGGTGGGGCTCCGATGTCGAGACTGCCCCGTTCCTCTCCCGGGTCCTGGAACGCGATAGCCAGCGGGATGGGCACCTCGGCCTGTGGTCTCCACCTCGGTCTCGCTCTTGATCTCTGCTTCGGATCGGCGGCTGCTTCCCAGCCCGAGCTCGCATCTCTCCCCTTTTCCTGGTCTGCTGCACGAGGCGTCAAAGCTTCCAGTTCTTCCAGGGCGTCCACGGCAACTTTCACATCATCCTCGTCCAGAACAGTCTGGACAGAAGGGTTGTCTGGGTTGGCAAAGGACCGGGAAGAGTCCTAGGCTTTCCCTTTTGGGTTCGTGCCTTAACTGGATCCAGGCTTTGCTGGAGGCCGCACAGTTTGTATGAGATGCAGCAAGTTGCTAATAAGAGAATCCGTGAATTCTGCCCCATTTTTGACCAGAGAAGCCTTAAAAGTATGGACAATGGTATTTTTCTCAGCAACACAGATCACAAACTCGGCTAGATCCTTGCCGTTGATCCCCAGGTGATTGTCCAGCTCAGTGCACTTGGACACCAGAGGCAGATATTCAAGTTTGGCGAGTTCTTCCGCAGGCCCTGCCTCCGACCTGATTTCGGCTCCCTCCAGGGCCACAGCCACTGCCAGGGCTACAACTTTCCCTGGTCCTCCTTCCTCTTTAGAGCTCCTTCCTCGTAGCTGCTCCAGCCGGGGTCTGGTTTCTTTGCACCATCCGCATCTTTTATAAAAAGACTGGGTTAGACTTAAGGCGGGGCAAGCCCACTGTGAGGCCGCTCCTCATTGGCTGGCGTCCTGACCAATCAGCAAGTGCCACTTGCTCGCCTTTCCTTTCCTTGGAATCTACCTGGGAAGACCAAAGTCCTCAGCATTCCAGCACAAGTTCCAGAGATAAATCAGGGTGCCAGCTGAGAGAAGACGCAGGGAACAGTCTGTAATCCGGATGATTACAGAGCACAGATCCGGGCCCCTTGAAACGTTTCTGGTTGGCCTCCCAGGCGTGCCAAAGGACGCTCGGACTACCACATTCCCCCTGCGGGTCTGAACCCTACACCCTCATCACTCCCAGCGGTGGAAATTGGAGTGACAGAGGGCCATGAAGTTAAAATTAAGTGAGACTCGCCTTCCCCCTTCCCAGGAGCCAGGGTCAACTGGAAATGGCAATGTGACCCCAGATCTTCCTGTGTGGGTGGACACAGGCTAGCCACGCCACCCAGTCACTGACTACAAGGAAACCTTCTTACCCACAAATCAAATTCTTCACTCCTGGTCTTGAAAGCAGGAGCCACTCCCCTGTCACCTCTGTCCCTACTACTCAGACAGGGCTTAGCTCTGATAAGGCAGTGACAAGTTTTTACTTTCATACTGTCACTGATAAGGGCACTTTACCCAATGGCACACAGGCCACAGGACACGCCGTACACTCATTTGGCTGCACCAGGACATCAGATATGTGTTAGGTAAAAAATGCTCGTTAAAAAGGGGCGGACCTAAGGCAGTGAAAGGAAGGGGATGAGAGGGAATTTTCAGTATGACAAAAATATTTGTCTTTATTGGGGTGTGGTTGCCTAAGCATATGCATTTTTCAACAATCACATTATTGTAAAATTATGAACTGTAAATTTCACTATATGTAAAATATACCTCAACCATAATATACTTATGTTTTAATTATACTCATTATCATGGGGAAAATTTCACTTTCAAACAAAGAAAAATAATGAATACCTTATTAAGCATCCGTCCCTTCCAAAAGGGGAGATAGAGAGCGCTCCCTCAAGCATTCATTTACCTGGTTATTGCCTTCAGATGCCAGAAGTTGCTCTGCAGAAGGCAGGATGGTTTCATGGAAAGAACACAGGCGTCTGAGTCAGGCACTCTTGAACATGACCCTGGGCTCTGCCATTTCCTGTGGGAAAATTACTTAGCTATGCTAAACCTCAGTTTCCCTATCTGAAAAATGGTGGAACTAATGCCTCCCACAGAGGCGTGCTGTTTGGGAATTCAATATTAGCCCCCTTTATGCCCTAGTTTATAAAACCAAACTAGTAAAGTGAGGGCCTCGTGCATTTCTGAGGATTTGCATGTGTGATTCCAGGAGTAAAGAGGGAATCCCTCTCACATCAAAGTGCCTTGCTGCTGTGGTTTGAAAAAGTGCTATTGGAAAATGCAATGTGATTTTGGCGAAATAGTCAATTATCTGTCAAATAGCAACAGGGAAAATGACTTTTCCTTAAAATACAATTAAAATAACTGTAAAATCTAAAATAATTTTAAAATTTATAATTTTATTGTAAATTTTAAAATTTGCAATTTTAAAAATTATAAATCTAAAATAATTTAGAATTAAAAATGAAGGCACAGAGCATTCTGTCAGTGATGCGGGTATATACTGTTTTTTATACTGGGTGGCCATGGTGCATCTCATGGGATATGGTCAGGATCCTTTGGTAGCCTAGGAGTTCAACTTTCAGAAACCTAGGAGGAAAACTGGACACAGGGGTCCTTCAGAGATAAATACCAATGGCCAGCAAGCCGCTGTACGCAAAGCCCACGGGAATTATTAAAAAGGGTGACCTTTTTCTAGTTCTGAGAGCAGGAGCCATCCCTCTCTGAACTATCAAGTCACCTTTAGGGATATTTTCACAAATACCTCTGTCTTGAACAAGACAGGCTCTCACATTATAACCACATAGGTGGCTCAGGCCAGGGAACTTGTGTGCCTAACTGAATTTTCAGAACACATTTTGGCTCAGTATATAACAAGACACTTCTCAACTTCGACCTTGGTGGAAAATGTTTCTAAAATAGTTTAAAGCCACATTTTTGCCTTAGCAAGGGGAGTCAATTGAGTGAAACTGACTCTTCCTTTGATGGATCATATAATAACACCCGTACAGCTGGGTATCCACATTTCTTGTCCAGGTTGGAGATGAGGAAATTCAAGAGATTTGGGGTGACTTTGGGCTGGTCCTCAGGACGGCTCAGAAAAGTGATTTGCTTGCTGGCTTGCCTGTGTGGGCAGGTCCCTGACACAAGCTAACTTTCATGTATGTCTTTTCCCATCAAACCATCCCTCCCTCAAAACAAAATTTCGGCAATTGTATGTTATCAAGCCACCAGGACATCTGGTAAGATTAGGGGAAGAAGATGACCAGCAAACAACTCTGGTTTGAGACTTTGATATGCTGAAGTATATACCAAAGCCTGGCTACGTGTCAGATAAGAACTTTACCTGTACCATACCATTAAATCTTCCAAGCTATTCGTGGTGTATTATAATTATTATCTCCATTTTGCAAAGGGAAAAACTGAGACTTGAGGACATTAAATGATTCCTACAGTTACTTGATCTGTGTCTGAGCTTAGGCCGAGGTCTTCAACTCAGCCCTGGCCAATTCCAGACGCTGTGCTCCATTCTGCTATCTTGCTGGTTATCCCAGGCTCCTGCCTTGATGACGGGTGCCTATCACAAGGTATTTTTCTCTAGCTTTACAGATAGGTATTGGGAGCACTTACTAAGCACCCCGTTTAGTGTTAGGTGCTGGAGATACATTGATGATTGGCACAGACTTGGTTTTGCAATCAAGGGAAAGGGAACTTAATCTGTGGAGAATGAATGAATGAACGGGATGGATGATAATCCAACCCCATCATCCTTTCTTGTACAGAGTTCATATGGTTCAATCCCTGACATTTTCCTGGTATGTGCTAATCATTTGCAAGGAGCTGGGCAGAGACCATTCTGTAGTTACATGCTCTATGTGGCCAGATGGTACACACTCAAATCCTTGCATTGTAAAGAAAAAAGAGCTCTCTTGAACATAAATGAGAGTGATTTCAGTAAGTGAACAAAAATAAAATGCAACAGAAAGGAAGGCAGGTTTGGAGAGAATTTTTCTCGGGAACAACCAAACGTTTCTTTCCCATAGTTGGCAGTGAATAAATGGGACATGTTTAATGGCCCATAGGTATTCTAGTAACTAGAGTGAGTGAAAATATTTAATTTTCTAATTTTAAAATTAGAATAGAGCTTGAAAACCATATAGTTCAGCTTCCTCAATTTTCACACCAAGAAGCAGAAGGCCAAGAGTTCCTGTGACCAGCTCAAACTCACACAGTTAAGTCAATTTAGGGACAGAGCATCTCCTGCTCATGTTCTGGATATTAGAGCCTCTATTTTTTAGAAGTACTTTAGAACTGAGCAGTTAACCCTAAAGGGTATCTAACCCTTCCCTTATTCACTGAATTGAATTTTTTTTTTTTTTTAGAAAATGAGTTTGATTATTAGAGGTTTCAGAGCTTTCAACAGCAAACCACTTTTTAAAACAACTTCTCTCCTGAGTACTAATGATTTTATTAATGAAATACATTTTGACATTCACACCATGATCATATTATGCCTTAATAAAGAATCCCTGAAAAAACACTTATTATGGGATTTGCATTTTATTCGTGCAGGCAGAGACTGGACCCCTGGATGACCCACTAGGTCAAGCAGTCCCTCACTCTGCTCTAAACTGGTCCCTTCTGAGTTCCTAGACCATCTGTGCCTCAAAGAAAGCCCTGAGAACTCTCATAGTCATCAGAAAGGAGGAGGAAGAACAAGAGGTACACATCAAGCATAGCCAGGATGGGGCCCCCAGTGGTATCCTTCAGAGTCTTTGAGGGTGCTTCCTCACTACCAAGCTACTCTTTTTGTTTTTTGTGTTTATTTTTGATCCTTGTCCAAAACAAGATCATTCATTCATTCAATAAATAGTTCAGGAGTTCCTGATTTATGGAACAGAGGGCTGCTTAAAGAGTATCAGGTGATTTTCCTATTGCAAAGTTATTTTCTCATGCACTGCAGACATTTTCTATGCAAAGGAGTCCTTCACAAATCCTGGAGAGAATTAAACAGCCCTGCTGGAATGTCCATCTGTTATTTTCCCAGAGAGCTACTGGGTGTTGAGGGGAGGAGACGCAGAGCCTAAGTTGAAGAAATGAGTTGCATAAGCTAGTGTGACCAGTTGAAAAAGAAAAAGACATCTGGGTTGATTTTTTTTATGCCCAAGAAGAATAAAATACAACAGCATATGCTATTTCTCACCTAACTGCAAGGCTCAGACAGGGAAGTGGGTCACCAAATAGCAATATGAAGCCTTCCACAGTGACATGAGCAAAGATGCCCTAATGCTTGTTCTCATAGGCAACAGCCCTTGCCCCTTCCTAGTAATACCTGAGACCATCTGAATATGCTCAGGATGGGTAGAATGTGCGCAGACACACCATGGATATGAGGACTCCACAGTCACGGGGCATAACGAGGGTTCAGCTGGAGTAGAAATTCCATGTGAAACATGGATAACCACATATAAAGGTCTTATTACAAGGCTCCAGATTTAGGCAAGTCCATGTCAGGCTGCACAACCTGTGTGTTTGGTATTATAAATTTGATAGAACTCTTCTCCTAATGATTCTATCTGGAAGTTCCAGGAAATCACAGAACATGAATTCCAGAGGGCAGATTTGTGGTACAAACTCGAGATACCCAGATGTGCCTGGCCCTCTGTTAGGCACCAATAAGCTTGTTTCATGTCTGATGTGTGTGCACTATGGTTACCCCCATAGGCATATCTGTGCTTTGGGTTCTGGTTTAGTTAATAGTTTTATAACAGAATTAGGTTGTTCCACACTGGAATCAATCAGCAAGCATCTCCTGTCCCTTCTTTAATGAGGGGCTTGGCAATGGGAAAGATAAGGGGGTGAAAAGTTTCTAGTGAAAGAAAGTGCATGGTCTGGGAGGTCTTCTTGCCTGCTCAAAAGTGGGAATAGATTAATTAATTTTATAAACAGCAAAAGAGCAGGAGGACTTCTGCCAAGCCAATGGAATCCTACCCAAAATAAATTGGTTTTATTAGTCGGGGACTTTTGACAGTCAATTCTGCTAGAAAGGAGAGGACTCCAAGTTTGAAAGGGAAAATGTGTCAAGACACTTCGGAAGACCTTCTTATGAGATCTGAGCACAGGTTTAGATGGAAATCAGGAAGGGACACATTCATGGAGCTACCAGTAACAAGATAATGTGGTTATGGAGAAAGGAGGTGACTAATAGATATCACAGGAGTATCCTTTAAAAGGCTGTGATATGAGAATGTTGGTTCACCCTCACAGGTACCGTTATGCCCATTTTACAGATTAGAAAACTGAAACCTAAATAAGGGTTAATTGTTGCCTGAGGCCACACAGATGGGAAGTAGTTGAGGTAGGATCTGTAACTGACATCTGTCTGGCTCTTTCTAGATCCCCAAGGAATAATTCAGAGAAGGAGCAGGCCAAGTAGAAGGCAGGCTTTAAAACGCTCTCCTCCAAGACATGGAGGAAAAACAGAGCTACCAGGACACAGTGAAAAGGAGAGGAGAGGACTGTCCCATTATATAAAGATCACATCAAAATGTAAAGAGCAATTAAGGATATTGGAGAAGGAAGTTCAGAGCAAACACTTGAGATGGGGTTTGGTTTTCCTTGATGCCCAGTCAATGGCATGGTTTTAATCAATAGCTCTGAGCTCTGGCTTCACATTAGAAATATCCAGAGATTGCTTTGAAAATGTCCACACTTGAACCCATCCTTGACTAGCTCAGTTAACATCTCTAGGATGGGACTGGGTGTCAGGCTGTTCCACCTGCTCTCCGGGTTACTCTAGGCATAGGAATCCACACATGGGAATTACTGGTTTAGGGAAACTTGAGGTTGCAAAGCCAGTCACAGATCAGGAATCACCGTGCTGCAGCTGCAGCTGCAGCTGCCATTTGGTAGACCTCCTCTGAGAAAATAGTCACTACAGGGTCACTGTCACACTCCTGCGTGTATGAGTGGGGATGGACAGAGAAGAACCAAGGCAGTGGTGGGATCACTGGCTCTGAAGTGATAAGAACAGGGGGCCAATTTTCAGCTCTGTCACCCACTGCTTCTTAATCTGGAGCAAGTTAAGTTAGCCCGTCAGAGCCGCAGCTTCTGAACCTGAAAACTGGGGTTCTAATCATTCTTTTCTCTTCAGATCACTAAGTGAAAACAGGACAATGTGTGCAAAGTTCTCACACTTGCTAAGAACTGGATCAGCTCTAGGCTGCCAGCCCCCTAAATGTTTACACCCTGACAAGCAGAAGCTGCCTCGGGTAAAAATGGGCCTTGTTAACCAGTTTGATGAAAATATTTCAAATTGTATATGAAAACACCACACTGTACCCCA
>CAUYTI010106046.1:0-12610 GCA_963575145.1 Galago senegalensis | reverse complement strand
ATTGGATGTTGTGGGCAAGATTGGACTCAGAGATATAAACTAAAAAAGCTGTTGAAATCTAGTGGGGGCCATGCCTGTAATCCTAGCACTCTGGGAGGCTAAGGCAGGAAGATCTCTTGAGCTCACGAGTTCGAGACCTGCCTGAGATAGAGTGAGACTCCTGTCTCTATTTAAAAAATAGGAAACATTAGCTAGGCATTGTCGCAGATGCCTGTAGTCCTAGCTACTTGGGAGGCTGAAGTAGGAGGATTGCTTAAGCCTTGGAGTTTGAAGTTGCTGTGAGGTAGGCTGATCTTTGGCATTGTAGCCTGGGGGCAAGGGAGTGAAACTGTCTCAAAGAAAAATAAATAAATAAATAAATAAATAAATAAATAAATAAATTTCCTGGAAGTTGGTAGGACTCTGGGTAGTGGTTATGAATGAAGAAAGGCAAATGAATTTGAATGGTATTTCTGAAATAAATACTGAACAGTTGCATAACTAATTAAATAACTGAGAGAAAATGAAGCTCACACATTTCCAAATTAGACATACAGATTTTTAAAATGGTTATTTGATGTACATGACTGCTTTACATAAGAAATCAGAGCAGAGTTATTATTCTTTAAAAAAATAGAAGTGAAAATATTCATTCAATCATCTCATATTATCTCAGATTCCAGCTCCTAATAGCAAAGTCTTTAGGAATTATATGGAAATACTGAAAGAAAACTATATGTACAGTTTAAGGTTTTCAATTTTTTTAGGCTCACATATTGGTCAAAATCAACATCTTTTTTATGAGCATCCTAAACAGCTTCTAGGATACAATTTTTGTGTGTAAAGTTTAACAGATAGAACTTAGGGAAATTTTTGGAAAATAGCAATCAAAACATTTCCTATCTAATCACTTCTCTCCTCTACATCTTTTTTACTTTGTCTTGTTCCTCCGTCGTCTACTCTGAGTATACAAAGTACTGGATCTGCCTCTTCTTCACCTTTGTCAGAATTTTAAAACCGTGGCCCTGAGAACCAAGTAGACAAGTAAATAAATGAGAAATGTCACTCCCTTGACATTTTTGGCTGAAAATCAAAGGAAGAATATATTTATTTTATCTTTCACATTTGCTGCTCAGAAACCCAGCTAAGACTAAAATGTTTACACACATAGAGGAGAAATTAAATGTCCCATTCAACACCAATATTCAACCCAGAGTTCTTCATGTCAGCCCTTGTTTACCCAAAGAAATATGTTGTCATCTAAATCTCTCAGTACAGCAGAGTATCATGTGGCGTAGTGATTTGGTCAGAAGAAAACTAATCCATTTCAGTGATGGCAGTACATTTTTTCTCAATTAATCAAAAAATGTAAGATTTAAGATAAAGACAAACAATGACTTAGCCAAATTGAACAACCACAGCAAAAATCAAAACTCGGATCTTTTAAGTGGAATAAAGTGTAAGCTTATATTTCTCACTCTCTCAGTGCCCCTCCCCCATAGAATAATGTTTTTACTTGTTCTACACATTATTTGATTTTCTGTTCATCTTCCATTTAGAAGTCGGATGCTGCTGTGAGGCTTAAATATAATAGTTCTAATAAGATGACTTGGTTGATAAGTATAGTATTACAAATGATGAATTGTCCTTTGTCCAAATAATCTGGGACTTTGAGTTCTGGAAATAAGGGGAAAAAAACAAAAGAAAACATAAAGCTGGGAAATATACACAAATCTCGAGAGTCTTCTCTGCCTCTCCCCACTATGCTGTTCTTTCTTCATCTTGGTTTGCATCACACTCTTGCAGGGCTGCCACTTATATTCTGGGGTTCAGTAAAATAAACACTGTGCAGGATTTTTGTTGTTGTTTTTGAGACAGAGTGTCACTCTGTTGCACAGGCTAGAGTTCCATGGCACCAGGATAGCTCTCAGCAGCCTCAAGCACTTTAAGTAATCCTCCTGCCTCAGCCTCCCAAATAGCTAGAACTACAGGCACTTGCCACAGTGCCTGGCTTATTTTTCTATTTTCAGTAGAGATGGGTATCTCACTCTTTCTCAAGCTGATCTCCAACTCCTGTGTTCAAGACATCCTGCATACATTCCATTTGTTACCTTTTGCAAGTGTGTTTTGTGGTTGAATCTAGGTGTGAAAAGAAAAGATATATTGCAGCATAAGGCAGCTGAGGTTTTTTTCCACCCTTGAGAACATGCATTCTGCACCTGTGTTTTGACTGTGACTCATCACATCAGGCCAGACGTGACAAGTTTCCACTTGTGACATCAGCTTGGAACTCAAAATTATTCAGATTTTAAAGGATTTTAGATTTAGATTTCGGGGTTAGGGATGTTCAACTTGTACTAATATCATTTGGTATATTCAGCTGTCAGAAATGTTGCTGCAGGCGTTCCAAAATGGTTTCACTCACATGCTTGTGATTTTAGTAGAACAGCCAGACCGCTAACTTCAGAGGAGGTTTTGGCACAGAGGACCTACAGGGAACCTCTCCAGCAGCAACCGCAGAGTAGTTAGACTCCATACATATCACCTATGGTCACTCCAGAATGAGATTTCCAAGAGCACTGAGCAGAAGCTGCGAGGCTTCTAACCATGGAGGCTTGGAAATCTGTTTTTTTTCTTTTGGCCAGGGCTGGGTTTGAACCCACCGCCTCCAGCATATGGGGCCAGTGCTCTAGCCCTTGGAGCCATAGGCACTGCCCGGAAATCTTAGAACATTATCTATGCTGCATTTTATTTATCAGAAAATTCCTAAGCAAGGGGAGGGGAATTAGACTCAACCTCTCAGTGAGAGAGAGAGAAGATAATCTGCGGCCATCTTAAATTTAACACATTTCTCCTTTCACCCACACATTATAATGTACATATTTTACTCCCACATTCAAAATATATGACTATTCTCCCAAGAGCCTCTAGCTTTTGTCCTGTTATGTCACCATCTAGACCGGGCTTAGGTGCCGTTGAGAAGCGTAGAATGCCATTCCCCTTGTAGTTTTCTTTCCAATATGATGATGTCTGAACCAGAGGGTTGAGCGTTATGTTCTCCAGAAATCCAGGAATCCGTGAGGGCAACGAGGATGCGGATGTGTGGCAGGCAGGTAGGGGGCGCTGTACTTCTGAAATCCAGACGGACACTTGTTACTGGTTCCTTGATTAGTCTTCATTTTTCTTCCACAGGAATAATTTCCCCTTGTATTTTCCCCTGCCTTCTAGGGTGTTTATTCTTCCTGCTGAATCACACTACCTTTTCTATGTGAAAGGGCTCCTATTTGAGGCTAAGTTACTTTTTCCATCTTGCTCCATTCCATAAAATACTTGGGTGTCTTGAGTCTTTTTATATCTTCTCCTTTATTTCCCTTTTAATCCAATCTGGTGGTACTTCCAGATGGTACAATCGCTAAAAATGGTGAGTGTGCTATGAACCTTAGTGAAACTTCATTAGATACAATCTAAGTACTTAATAATTTTCCAGACAGGTCCTTCCCTTCTTAGGCTTCTATTTGTATGTGAGGTTTTCCTAGAGCTATATCTTTAAGACTGTTAGAAGCACCATTTTTTTTTAACAAGATTAAACTATAAGTAGCATTCCCAAATCCTTTTAGAATCCCTTTCATTTATCCCAAAGAGCTCATGACATACTAACAAGGTATTTCTCAAGTCTTAGAATTTATAACCTAACTTTGATTTTTGTTGCTGTTGTTGTTGTTGCAGTTTTTGGCCAAGGCCGGGTTTGAACCGCCATCTCCAGTATATGGGGCCAGTGCCCTACTCCTCTGAGCCACAGGCCCTGCCCCTCACCTAACTTTGAGTTTATTCTGAAACTCATTCTTCACTTTAAATTTCCTGCACATATTATATTTCTCTTTAATTCTGCTTAAAAAATAATAGTTTCTTATTCAATTCATCTTCTAAAGCTCAGGTTTTATCATGGACAACCAGCAAAAGCTAGCTGACACTTTCTGTGTCCTGTCTAAAAAATCACCACAGTCATTTCCCAAGTTCATTAGGAATTTGTATGTCCCAAATTACCTGAAGTGTAAGTGTTGCCAAATGCTTTCTTGCTTCCCTTATAAAATGCCTGGAATATTTTCTCATTGTTCTGCACACCTTCACTAAAGTCCCAAGGCCCTTCTAACCGTCTTCTCAAGGAACTTCTTGTTACCAGTTGCTACCTTTTGCCGAAGATGATTCCATGTGCTTTAGTTTGTATTATGGTAACACACCACCACTGTCAGTTACCAAATTATTTAATAGTTTTCACATATCAACAGCTGAATAACAAATTATGCAGCCCAAATGTAGTGGCGTAATATGTCAACTATCATATTAGTCTTCACAATTGTGTGAGTAAAGAATTTGAGCAGGGTTCAGTTGAAAAACTCCTTTGTTCCACATGTTGTTAATTTCGTAAAACAGGGTCATTCCACAGACAAATGGAACCATTTATCAGGTTCCTGGTAGGAAGGTCTGGAAGGCTGGGCTCAGCTGAATCTGAATATCGGACCGCTCACATGTAGCATGGCAGTGTGAAATTATTCACACTTCTTATACGGAAAATAATATTTTTTTTACTAGAGTGAACATTTCAACAGACTTAGGCAGAAGCTACAATAGGTCTTTACAGCAAGCATTGTCAGTGTAAAATATCACCTGTACTGCTTTCTATTGATCAAAAAGTCATTAAAATTAGCCCACATGCAGAGGAAAAGGAAGAAGATTCTACCTCTCAGTGGCTGGAGTAACAGTTGTAGCCATTTTAACACAAGATGATTTATAATGACTATTCTCCACTTCAACATGATTCTGTTCTAGTTCCTACTTAAAGCATCCTGTTTATATACTGCTGATTTTGTATATAATAATGCAGGCTAGGCTTAACCTCGCAATTTTGCCATTTTACAACACTTAGTGGCTATTTCTTAGTAAACTTAGACCCACATTCTAAGTCCTACATTAGCAGATCTCAACCGGCCTTTAAAAATCTCACTTCTCTTTACAATCCCTGTATAGCATGACCAAAAAGAAATATATTGTGCTCATATTTCTTTTATAACATCCACATTGTTCTCTCTTTCTATAAAATCTTTCTCTTTATCTCTCTCTGGTTCATAAGCTGAACACTTGTTACAGATCTCTAGCTAGAGTTTTTTCCTGTATTGCTTTATATCTCTCCCTCTTATTTATACTTGTTTAATGGTTATTGATGCATTGATGTTTTGCCTACCAAATTGAAATATCATGAAGAAAGAAAAATTCTGGGTTTATTACTGCTAACCCATAACTCTAGACATGTTATAAATAGTAGTTCAAATTATTTTTCTAAGCAATAAATTAATATCTCTCCTGGTGATGATGAGTAGTTTTAAGATAGTATTAATTGCATACTCACACATGATGATGTTTAGGTGAAGAAATGATCTAAAAGGCAAACCAAAAATAATATGATCTATTATTTTCTGGAGCAATTTTCTAGATGTACTAAACTCTAAATAAAGTGAATTTTCTTTCTCAGACACTGTGTATATGATTTGTGTCTGGAAATAATAGACTTGCAATTATTTTATTTTAGCACCTTGCTACATATTACTTTTTAAAGTAATTATTGAATTTCAGTAATAGAAGTTATTAGATGGTATTTGTCTAAAATATCATATGATAAAGACATAGGATGATAGATGCTTACAATCAGGTGTTACCAATTTTATTCTGTTTTTTCACTTAAATTTAATATACTCATCTGCTAGTTAAATGTCATTTCTTTCTCTTAGAGTATTTAGGTTGCAAAATAACATATTCAAATGGTTATGTAGAGGAAATATCCAAATAAAGCCTTACAAGAAATATGTCCGTATGTCTTAAAAATATTCATATATATATATACTTGAGATAAGTATATTAGGGGATAGGGCTTTAAGAAATATTCTTGTGAAAATATATGACAAAGAACATTTTATAGGTTGGGGACTATAATATTCTAAATTATATATTCTGTTAGAGGATTGGGACTTTCAGCCCGTTTCCAACCTCCAGGAAGGGAGGATGGGCTGAAGGTTGTATAGAATACCCCTGATGTAAGAGACTCTATCTTAGAGAAAGGCTCCATCTTACATTTCGAAAGGCACGATGGCAGCAGGGACCAGGGGTGCACTTAATCAGTAAGGACTATACCCTTTACTTTCGGTCTTCTCCAGAGTCCATAATAAAAGTGAGAATTCACCAACTAGATTTGGCCATCTCCATAGATATCATCTTCCTATAACTTGTAATTAGCACCTGGCAGGTAAGACTCTGCCCAAAGCAAGGACTCTGCCTAGCAAGATATTGATGACCCTCTGGGTGAGACCAGGGTGTGCTCTTCCTGTCCATGTTGACCTCTTCAGACTAGTTCATTAGTTTGTCTTATGTGGAATTTTTAACCTGTAACACTCACATATTGATTAAGCATATGCCTGTGTATGGTTTGCTATACTGACCGACTTGTGGAGCAGCTTGAGTTTATGCATCTGTGACTGTAACTATGCAGTGAATAGGTAGACCTAAGAATTGTCTCCTTGGGAACTCTATGTGTCTTGTGGCTTTTATGACTGAAATAGCATCAGTAAAATCTGCCCTTGTGGAAAGATACAAATGTGTGTGGACCTGGTTATATCTGACCTTGCACTGCTTGCAACAACAGTGAAAATGATTGCCAGTGACCCATGATTTAATCAATTGTACCTGTGTAATGGAATCTCCATAAAAACCCAAAAGGACAGGGTTCAGAGAGCTTCCAGATAGCTGAACCACAAGGAGATTCATGGAGGATCAGGGGCTGGAGAGGGCATGGAAGCTCCAGGCTCCTTTCCTCATGTCTTGCCTTATCTATATCCTTTATTGGTAGCGTTTGTAATATTCTGTAAAATAAACTGGTGAATGTAAAGAAGTGTTTCTCTGAGTTCTGTGAGCCTCTTTAGCAAATTAATCAAGGAAAATGTAGGATCCCCAGCTGACAGCCAGTTAGTCAGAATCCCGGGCAAAATACAACCTGGAGCTGGGGATTGGCACTGAGGGGGGAGAAATGTTGAGGGATGAACCCACAACTTGTGAGGTCTGGCACTTTCTTCAGGTGGACAGTGTCAGAATAGAGCTGAATTAGAGGACATGCAGATGATGTTGTCTGCAGAAACGACTGCATGCTTGTTCGTGGGGAGAAATCCCCATACCTTGGTTACAGAAGTTTGCAGTGTTGATTATTGTTGAATGTGAGAATAAATAAAGCACTTTCTCTCTGTGTGTGTGCGTGTTTAACTTTCAGAGAGTGAAAGTCATAATATGCTAACACAATGCAATCAAAAACGACAAATAATCATGTATGTGATCTTAAAAAAGAATGTCCTTCCTGTATCTTCAGTTTCCCGATCTATAAAGTGGATAGGTTATAAAAAGTAATACTTAGTGTCCCTTTTATATTTTAGTAAAATTCTGGCAAGTCAAAATAAAGCTCATCCTTGGATTTTTACCTCCATCCTTCATTCTTCATTTTTCACTATTGATAGCATCACTTATGAGGACAGGGTAGTTTAACAAGACCAAAGATTAGCAGGGGATAGGGAGATATCTTCCCTTTCTCATCATTATTACAGTTCTCTTAGAAATTATAAAATAATTAAATAAACCATTCATTCTTCGGAGCTGAAGGAAAACATACAAGAAAAAAGTAAATACAAATTAATCTTTAATGTTGAAAATGTGGTTATACAGAGAAAAAATTGTTTCATAGTCAATAAATGGAAAATGTGTTTATATAGAAGTTCTACTCATATTATTCATTTAATTCCTAAATTTATTCTCTTAACAAATAATAATTGAATGTCTTATAGTTTAATGATCTTTAGTAGGAAGTTCTGAGAGGGTGTACAAAATTATTGCACCATAAATTAAAATAAAGCAAACACTATTACACCAAAATAAAAAATCTTTAATGAAACCAACATATTGTCAATCTGTCCATCAGCTCATCTTCACATACATGGGGATGGGTGTCCTGATTTTGTCTGTGTGGATTCTACCTGATGGCATGATTCCTTAGAAGTGGAAGAAGGAGCTGAAATGAAGGTCAAGTGTAGCTGTGATGCAGAAAGGACTCAACTCTCCATTGTGGGCTTCGAAGATGGAGAAGGTGCCATAGCCAAGGCATGTAGGCAGCCTCTAGAAGCTGAAAAAATGAAAAACAATGAATTCTTTCCAGTGGTTTCAGAAAGGTGCTGACATGACACTTTCACCCTAGTTCAGTGAGACTATGTCAGACTGTACTCCTAAACAAGAGTAAACAAATACAGGATTTATGTGCTCAGATCTTCATGCCTTTGGATAGAGTCAGCAAATAGGAAAGGAAGCTTATCTGAGTAAACGCACATGTTTTATAAATAAGACTGAGCTTAAATGACAGCAATATTACAGCCATTTAGCTTTAGACCTGGATGTAACTATTGATCATCACTCTTTATTTACAAATCTTGTGATTTGTTTCCATTTCTATTGTTTTAATTTTGGTTTATGACCCCACCAACTCATCTACCTGGATGTTTGCTTATTTTCAAGAGCAGGAAGTAGAACATGAAAAATGACAGAGATAATCTCAGGCTCGGGTTGACGTTACTTTCTTCCAGAAAGCATTGACATTTGCTTTTGACAAGCAGATGAGGTAGGGGAAGCAGCCTCCCCACTTCATGTGAATCCGTTAGTGGATGGGTGTGATTTAAACTAGGCTCTTATTTTTAAAAGGACGATTTCTGTTTTATTCCTCTTGAATATAGAGGATTCGGAAAGATTTCCCAATACCTCAGATTCTTGTTGGGCACTGTATTGCAATTTTGATTTGTCTTACCTTAAGGGACTGTGGCAATCTTGGTTCGTTTTCTCAGTCACCTCTGTGGGTGTCAGTTACATCTCTTGGGGAAAAAAAATGTCTTAAAATGACAATTGTAGCTCACTGGATTTTCTTCTTCTGCATCTTAGCCCCATAATCCTACACTGTCTTCATGCTCTTAGGTTCGCAATTACTTTTCGGTTTTGCGTTTTAATTTTTGTTCGTCTTTCTCAGTTATTTTCGGTGGGATGGGAGCATCTCAGTGATCAATCTGTACTGGTCAATGTTTGTAACTGTTCTAAATGTTCAGTACTCAGTGGAAGGGAAAATTTGACAGCTGAGTATTCTGATCTAAAATAATGAATTTCTTATGAAGTTCAAATACATGGGTAAAGAGTGATAAAAACTTTTTTTACAGTATATCCGTCCCTCACTTCAAAAAAAAGATTAAAATAAAAATCCAAATATAGTGATTTCCTACTTTCACCTGTAAACAAATTCCTTTCACTTTTTAAATCCACAGAGACTTCTCAGTGAATATAGAGCATCCTTTTTAGGGTAGTTTTAGGTTTACTGTAATGTTTTTAATATAACTTAAGGAAAATTATCTTGCACAGAGAATAAAGATTTAAATGTATGGAATCTGTCCTTTCAAATGAAGCCAGTACAGAATTGTACTCTTTATTTCTAGAAACATAGCAAGGTTACACGGTACTTCCAGGAGGGGTGAGTATAGGCACTATCTTGGTAAAAGTAAACGAAAGGAAAACTTTCTAAAATTTAAAACATAAAATAAACAAGGAGACCAAGTCAAGGGCAGATGTTAGCCTGTTAAGAGAGATGGTTTGTCATCTTATTTTTCACTGAAAATAATTCTATGTTTACACAGATGGCTTTTTCTTCTAGCAAGAGTTTAGTTGTCATTCGCATTACATCTGATACGTTTTGGAATGCATCAGATATGATTTTTCTCCATATGTCTAGCATATCAAGCCCATTTATAAATATTGGCCACACCCATTTCAATCTGGTTCCACCGAGTGTAACTCCTCCGAGATAAATGAATCTTCCATAAGTGCACCAGATGACAGTAATGATATACTTTAGCCATAATTTCCCCGGAAAATAGTATGATATTCTCTGTCATGTTGGTGCTTAGGAGCTAGGAAAATAAAAAGTGTCAGCAATTTGAAGTCCTTTTTTTTTTTTTTTAACTCACTGGCATTTGTTAAGAAACAACTGTTCCATTAGATGAAGCACAGGCGAATGCTAATAATTATTTGCATTTCTTAAACAGAATTTGGAAAGAAGGAAAGAAACAACAGATGAGATTTTTATCTTTAGAAAATAGTCTAATCTAAGAGTTTGAAAGTCAATTAGAGCTCATTACTTCGACTGCAGAGACCCGCAGTTCTCCGCACTCCAACCTGGACAAGCCGACGTAAGGTGCTTGAAGAGCTCCGAATTCTGAGAAGTCAGCTCATTCTTTACAGCCACTGAGGAACGATGCTTAGGTATGTTCATTTGACCCATGGCAAACTGCTAGATAATTTGTTTCTGGAAAGTGGTAGAAGCAAAATATTTGTTGAAGAAATTAAAGGTTCTTAACCTGTAACATTGTGCCCCTCACCACAAATATTAGTTCTATGTTTTTATCTTGTCATTTATCTAATACTCATGACAATCAAAAGCTCCTCTCTGCTCTTGGTGCTTCCTTTTGCCTTTATACATAATTTTTTTTTGGCTTATCTTTCGGATTATTTAAAATCTTAGTCTCCTCTCCCTTGAGGCTCTAGTCCGCCTGTCATTGCTCCTTATAAATTCGTATCAGTCTACTCTGCGTGCCCTCCTCTTTAATACAAATCCTTTTTTAAATTAAAGCTGATTAAAGATTTCCCTATGCAACCGCAGATAATTTAATGGGCATGCACCGTGTTTCACCTAACTCAGAAGAAGCCTTCCTGATTATAAAGTCATAAGCATTATGAGAGAGCTCTCTGAATTCTCGAATCATTTTTTTATTGTAGAATGTAATTCATAATTGATTTCAACAACTATGAGGAGAGCAATAACGGCCACCCACTGTCTTCTCACACTTCATTTTCTGTTTTTCCTTATTCTCACACAGTAAAAGGAACCCCTTTACAACCTCCCGCTTTTCCTCAGTTTTTAAGTTTCTATTAATATGGATGAGCACACAGCATGGCAGCAGCGAGGAAGAGCCTGCAGGTGGGATGAGAATTCCATCTTCTCAGTACAGTTTGATCTACTCCTTCAAAATATGCACCACGTCCATTCACCTCTGTACCAACCATTCTTTAGGAGTCTGGCCCCTCCGATGCACAAACAAAAACATGATATTAAACTAATGGGGTGTTACTCAGAGCAGAAACCACAAAAAAACATTATAATGTTTTATTCTTTTTGCACCAATTGGGATATAAGCACAACTGAGAACTCCTATGAAATATAGATTAGGAAAATGGATTTCAGAGTGCACTCATGAGTAATTTTTTAAGGAAAGAATATAAGAGTTCTGAATCCTAGAATGTCTGAAATGGCTTTCTCTGCCTGCACATTTGAATAGCTTAGCTGAGTGTATGTTTCCAGGATTCCAGTTCTGCTTCTTTCAAAAATTTGAAAGCATTGCTCTGTCATCTTACAGCTTCCAGTACTATAGGTTAGAAATCTCACAGCTGTCTCTCTCCCTCTCTTTTCGTTATTTCTTTCTAACACTCATTTGCTGAGTGTGCTTTCAGCTTAAAAGCTGAGCCATACTTTCAGGCTTACTTCGTCTGGGGCTCCCTTTCTTGCTTCTGACAGAAGAACCAACAATGCAGAGAAGAGGTTTTACCTGGAGTAAACAGGCACCATCTTGGCCCTTGCTGTTGAAAGCCTAAAATAGGGTGATCTTGCTACCCTATCTCTGGTTTCTACTGATCAGGCTTCTAAGTTGGCAGATGAGCAGTCCTGTTCTCAACTCTTGATAAGTCTATCAAGAGGTATAGTCTTTGTGTGTGTGTGTGTGTGTGTGCTTAACCACTTTTTTAAAATTTCTTATAGCATAACTGTGTACATTAATGCAATCATGGGGTACAATGTGCTGTTTTCATATACATTTTGAAATACTCTCATCAAATTGCTCATCATAACCTTCATGTCATTTTCCTAGTTATTGAGTTAAAACATTTATACTCTGCTTTTAGAAAGATTCACTTGTACCCTTGTAAGATAAACTGTAGAAGTGAACCCACCAATCTCCCTCTCTCCCGCAATCCACCCCCCCTTACCTCTCCCTTCCACCCCCTTCCCATATTCTAAGGCTATAATTAGATTATGACATTCCTATAAAAGCTATGAATTAGTTTCAAAGTAGGGCTGTGTACATTGGATACTTTTTCTTCAATTCTTGAGATACTTCGCTAAGAAGAACATTTTCCAATTCCATCCATATAAACATGAAGGAGGTAAAGTCTCCATCCTTTTTTAGGGCTACATAGTATTCCATGTTGTACATGTACCACAATTTATTGATCCATTCATGGGTTGATGGGCATTTGGGCTTCTTCCATGAACTAGCAATTACGAATTGTACTATAATAAACATTCTGATACAAATATCTTTGTTGTAATTTGATTTTTGGTCTTCTGGATATATACCTAATAAGAGGTATAGTCTTTCCCCACTTGTGGAGCCCTGCTTTTGACTTCTGCAGAGGGAGGTCTCCAGGTAGGCAAAGTTGTGTTCTTACTTTCAGAGGAAGGAAA